>JASXSY010001642.1:95000-148890 GCA_034509805.1 Sipha maydis | reverse complement strand
TTATGTAATGCTTACTTACACTTATTTTATACGATTTGAGTTGTATTCTAAATAAAAGAAAAAAAGAACTTTCGTAAAAATCCAAAGCCGTATTATAACGGTCGCCTAACGGTTTAGATACGAGCCTGCACATGCGATAGGTCTCCTCCGCGTGGGACCCGTGTAGCACGTGACATTCGGGATCGAAATCGAAACGTGTGAATTCACGAGCGCACACGTGTTGTGCACGGAGGACGGGAACGCGTTCCTCTACGAAACCGCGATGATCACGCTTCACCGTCCGAGAGCGCGTATTTACATATCACGACGTCTTCATTCCGCCGCCGCCGCCGTAGATTTCGTTTAGTTCATCATTTGACTTTTTAGCCGTCCATCTAACGTGACACCAGAATTTCGCGTTCATCCTTCCTGAAATCCTCGTCGTCATCGTCGTATTTTCGTTGAGACAACGTTTCGCCGCCGTAGCCGCTGTTCGTCTCGAACTCTCGCGCCGGACTCGCAACGATCGTACAAGTTCTTTTCGTGGAAAGCTCGTGCGCGCGCGCGAGAGTGTATTTTGAGAAACGTTTCGTTCTCGTGGATCCCAAAAAATAATAAAATAGTTTTTAAAATAGTTTTAAAGCTTATCTTGGAAACGAATTTCGAAAAAAAAAAATAATAAAACACTGCACGTAAGCACTAGCGATAATTTTATGATAATTTTGGTGCACATGAACATGTTTTCCGGAAAAGTTAAATATCATTTCAAAGTACCGACGAGTTGCTCGTCCCTTTAAGAATCGATATATGTTATTATTTGCCTACTATATATTATCATATACTTATAATTTAAGCGAAGTATCCCAATGTCTTATCACCACTATAGTCCCGTGATTGGATTTTTATTGAGTTCTCAGATCGCATTTGAAATTTTCAAATGCTGTTTCAGACAATTTATTTATATGTTTGATTAAATTGCTATTAGTCTTAAAAGCGATACTTACGTAATTTGTACTATTGTTTGGAATTTTAGTGAAATTTTTTAGATATATTCTTTAAATATTTCATACAACGATTGTTAAAAATATTATAATATAATATGAAAAAATGAAACACAACCCACCATATTATGATGAGTTGTGTTTCATTTTTTTATGTAATACGTTTACGGATTTTTTTTTTATAGTATTTAAATTGAAATGATCTCTATGGGCTGTATTATATATAATGTTGATCTCGTGTTGATATTCATGTTTATTTAACAGAATATGTTCAAGCCTACAAAACATTAAATTAAAAAATGATATATTTTGACATCAAGGGTGATTAGAATCACGTGGTATTCAGTGGTTTATTTTTAAATATATTTATGAATATATGCGCTAATAAAATATAGATGTTATTCCAATAAAAAAAAAAAGGTTCTCCCTTCGCTCAACAATTTTTTTTCTCTCTACGCTAAAATAAATACAATTAAACCCTAACATATTTATAACACCTAATAAGACTATAGAATACAACACCACAATAAATACATTTGTTGTACTTTAGAACGATGCAGATTTCAAAAAACCATGGGCTGAATGGTCATTCATAAATGGTCATAGTTTATATTATATTTCATAACATCTATTTTTCAAAATCTAATTTACTAAATTGAACTTAAAATACATTAAACACAGCAAATACTACAATCTTCAACTGATAAATATTTCATTCAAACTTCATAGTTCAGAACAATTTTTTCTAACGAACAATTAAATAAGCTTTATTTGGTTTTCGAGTTATTTTAGTATTAGTTATTTTAAATACCTGTAAAATATTATTTTTATTAGGTTCTTATGCGCCGAAATTCGAAAAATCTTAAGGTGATTATATGGCGTATTATATGGGTATATATACCCGCGTATACGCACGCTTAAAAAAAACATTGATGTAAAAAATAGTAAAATGAATGTATTGAAATAACAATTGTAGCATCATGTAATTTTATTTTCAGTATAGTTATGAATCTGGATGAACCGTTTCGTGCATGCCTATAATATATATATATATATATATATTTGTGTTATCTAATATGTAATATGCAAACGTCTCATCAACGACATCTCTACCTGGCGCAACATATACAGTCTGAAGAGGACAATTGTTAATTATTAATTTCACAAGCCATTAATTAAAATTGACCAAAGTTCAAAAATTAAATGGAGGACCACGTAAGACGGGAAGTACAGAAAAGCTCTCTAACCGTCCGACGTTTAAACCGGAACGTCGACGGATGCATATTTTATTATTCCTATACCTATATTATATTTTAGATTCTGAACGGAATGAAGAATGTATTGATTTTACAATGATGTGTGTTTTAGATTCTGAACGAAGTGATGGAATCTATTGGTTTTACAATGATGTGTATTTTTTTTTTTTTTTTGTGTCTGACGACACCTTTTTTGGCAATAAAAATGCTTCGATTTGCTTAAGCAGAACCTTTTCTGAAAGGAAAGTGAATGTAGATGGTATATTGGCTAGTCAAAAATCCACTTTTCAATACTTTTTAAAAAAATCGAAAAAAACGATAAAACGAAAAAACGGGAAATTTTACGCAAAATCACGTTTTTACAAATTACATTTTTTTTAAATGCTCTAACTAAAAAACCAAAAATTGCAACAACTTGAAATTTTCACCAAATCATTATATTGACGTTTTCTATACATGGTTAAGTTTTCAAAGTATTTTGACATATTTTGACTTCTTTATAGACAATTTAAATTTTCGATTTTTCTAAAATTTTTGTTTTTAAACATCTATAAAATTTAATTGGTAGACCAAAAACTCTTGAAAATTTAATACAAGGTTTATAATAAGTTAAACTTATCGTAACTAAAAAATATTGGAGATCGGTTTAATCAAATTTTTTTTATAAGCCCTTAAAGTTCAAATTTGTATAAAATGTGTAAAAATCACGATAATTTGCAAGTTATTTTGTAGATAAAAATTCATAAAATTTTTTCTGTTCATACTTAAGGTTCAAAATTTTAATACTAGGTTATCTATAAGCTACTCTTCAAAAATCTTTAAAAAAATTTCTACCGAACTTAGAGGAAAAAATGTTATGACTGTTTGAAATTTAAATATTTACGAAATTGCATAAAATAGCGATTTATTCTCAAACGATTTTAAATATTTGTTATAATTCAAAAAGTATAAGTCGCAAAAAGTCCCAAAGTACCAACTAGATTCATATTTCCTTTCAGAAAAGTTGCTACATAAGCAAATCGAAGCATTTTTACTGCCAAAAAAAGTGTTGTCAGACACAAAAATAAAAAAATAAAAATAAAAAAATAAAAAAGAACCGGATAGGCCTCGCTCTGCTGTACAGTTAGGGGTGGAGTGCACCTCGCTTATAGGATAGGTCATTATTATAATGGATTTGTTAAATTTGAATGCAATGATAGATATCATTGTATACGAATAACGATTCTGAACGGAGTTCATATGTTTGTCTAGGATATAATACATTGTTATTTATAAACATTGTTAAAAGTATATTTTATTTTGAAACGAAAAATATATTTTTCAATTAGGATGGGTTGGCAGTTGCATACAGCGATATAGTTTGTCAGTCTAGAACATTCTACATTATATTATATTTTACATGTAATTTTATGTCAATATTCGATGTTCAAACGCTTATAAAAAAAATTGTGCCTATGGATTTTAATAATTTTTGAATGACATTAAGAACTACTTCTGTGGAATCTTCGATTAAATTTTCAAATATTTTATAGTAGCCAAATTTTTTTTATCACCGATTATAAAAATAAAATGTAAAAAAATCGAATATTTTAAAAATGTTTAGTTCTATCGTGTACAGTGTTTATTTTCCAATGAAGCAGTTAAGTGTATCGAGTACGCACTAAATTATAGACATAATTTAATATATTTAATATTTTTCGAGAAAAATATTAAATGTCATACTTTGTCTGGATTTATTGCATTCTACTCTTAAAACAAATAAAACCAGCTGTACTAAAGACTCATTCAGAATGATCTGAACTAGATGTACTTGAAAAATATATAACTGCTAAATTTTATAGTCCCCTTAATAATGATTTTGACCAATAATTGTAAATATGTCTTCTTTATGTATACCTTCATTCAAATGTGTTTCAACTTCTTTCACCCGTTGCACATAGTTGTGGTTCTCTGTGATCTGAAAAAATTGATTGAAAAATAAATAAATTTACCAACGGTATATTCTTATTTGTTGTAATCTCTTACACACAAGTTGACAAAAACTAATTAGGATTACAGTTATAGACTACTACAAGTTCATGTTTATAGCTATTCATTGTAATGGTTTTTTCATTTTCATCAAAAAAAACTTTATACTTTAATCATGGATCTAATACAGTAATAATCAAAAATCGCTTAATTTGTTTATAGTTAGATAACCGTTTATGTATGCTTGATAATAACTTTTGAGTAATTAAACTTAGATATATCTTCAAGCATTCCAAAAGTAGTATGATTTTTGAGAGTGTATAAGTTTCTTTGGACGATGTCAAGGTAACAGCATAAAAATGTTTAGTATTTTAGATAATCCTTCCAGTATAGACCATTCGCCACAAGTCAAATGTGCATTCAGTTGTAGGAACTAAATCGATGACACAGTTTTATTTTTTCTCAAGAAACCTATTAATCATCGATTATTTGCTATTCCATCTAGTTGTCACATCTTGAATACATGTTTGTTCATTTAATTTCTTTTGTTATTGATATTTCGTCAATAATTTATTGGTTGAATGCTATGCTTGAATTGACCAACAATCTCCTTTTTTTTTTTTATTATTTAGTCTGTGTGTTCCTTCTGTTTATTATAACTGTTTAAACTTTAACGATCAAATTTACTAGAATTTAATTTATAATATGACAAGTGACAACTATCGACTGTCGAGTCACTAATATCAAAAATAAGTTTAGGTTGGTAATAAATAATAATTGTGCCATTAAGTGAGTTCACAACTTCGCTCACTGTTCCATTTCGTGTCGTGTCTTATCAAAAATAAATTATTTGTAGTATCCATGTTACTTATCCATGTTTTGTGATCATTTTATTTTTTATGTTAGAAGTTCTTTTTTATTTTTGCGGTATCAGTTCAAATATTGGATTTAAAAAAAAAACCTCAATACCTACCGATAAATCCGATACCAAGTATCGGTTCTAGGAGATCAGCTCACCTTTAATATTCTTACCGTCAAGCTTATTATCAAAGCTCATAAGTTCTAGAATTTGCATATTTTTTTTTGAAAAGTCTTATATTTTAAGTTTATTTATATCGTACAGCAACGTGATCGGTAAGTGATTATGATAAGTTTTTTTAATAATATCATAATCACTTACCGATCACGTCGCTGTACGATATAAGTTTTTTTAATAATTAGAGGGATTTATTTTTTATACATACTACATTTTTTCCACATATTTGAGTACTTATAGTGTATTTATATGAATATATTTAACAGCATATTATAGCGCTTATAAAAACCTTCTTTAGAGGTATAACTTATAAATCCTGCTCATTACTAATAACACTCGATGGACTTATTGGATATAAAATATAAGTACGCCAACAACAGCAAGAAAGACTTAACATTCTTACCGACGGTTTAAAATTATTTACACGTTATAATAATATACGACGTATAAATATTATACGAATTAGAACGATAAGTGAGAATCCTTTTTTTTTTTAATTTGCCATATAGGTACTGTCTTATTTAAAAGCGAATTATTATACTCATAATACAGTCGAACGTGAATGAACTATATCAGTTATTCACGGTCTATATTATTATAACACGATATTATAAAATACGATTCCATGAAGAATTATTTATTTATTTTATTATATTTTAAAATATTATATTATTTCCCTATGTTCGAAGAGAGAAAGAAACGAGTCTTTATTCGTGGTAAAAAAAAAGAAAAGAAAAAAGTTGAACCAATGCAATTGGTCCCAACGTTATTGAACAATGAATTTAATTTACAAAAACGTATTAAAAATTAAAATTGTATTGTTGCAAAGTTTCCGTTAAAAAAAAAAAAAAAAACGCTAGAACACTTGGTTAGGTTAGGAAACGTTTAGAACGGAAAAAGTTAAATAATATATTGGTATAAATTTTTTTCATTTTTGCCTCAGCAATACCTTCTTTGACTTCTACCGCATTACATCTAAATGTATAGTAAAACTTATTATCTGTTTTGTAATAAAAGAATATTAATTTACGTAACTGCATTAATATTTTAATTTTTTTAGATTTAAGATAACCGTTTATGGTAAAATTGTTAGTTAGACGATGGAAATTAAAACGTAGTATTTAGTATAATTAATTTTTCACGGAAAAAATAATTAATTTACTTTTTTAAAAACAAAAATCAACATGTTTTCTGGATGAAAAAAAAAAAATAGTAATGTAAAAATATTAGATTATGGGTACACGACTAGCTTAAGTACACTCAGAGCACAATAGCGATTTGATAATTTTAATTTTAACCCGATAGCCAATAAAAAATACTATTGGATTATATCATTTTGAAATGCGATCGGTTTACCGGATAATTGTCAATATTTTGCTAACGGACATTTTTGTGATTGATGATACATAATGTTCTGTAATTATTATTCAGTTTTCAAATGCGTTGCCTAAACGTTTTAAAGGTTTTTTACTGTTCCGCAGTGAATTAAACAAAATAGTTTTACCTACGCGTCGTCGATATAAATCCTTTAAATCCATTACAGTATTTCCGATCCTTTCTTAACGTAAACAAATCTATATTTATTTTTTCAATTCACCAGTAATAGCGATTCTTTATAAACTTGGTGCTTAACTTCATACAGTTATTATTATCATTATTCATATAAGATACGATTTTATATAAGCATATGAAATGCAGAGGTAAATGTCAATTATAACTTCAGTTATAATAAGTAAACAGCGTTTCAGTAATAATAACAATAATCCTCGTTTAGTAATAAACAGTTATCATTACTAATTAAAACCAAATATTACGACCTTTTTTAAGAATTTCAAGTGAAAATACAGTAGGATCCGAACAAACAATTTTGTTTATTCAAATTACCCTGGATAACAACCGTTGGTAAGTCAAAGAATTTTTATTCAAATTTCTTAAATACGGTATAATACTCATTCGACGAATATTTTAACAATACGCAATTATTAAGTAATAATTATAGGATACAAGGCAGAAAGGAAATGGCAAAATAAATTAATTTCGGTCGAAACCAATAAAAAGTTAAATAAATTTACAGTTGTAGGTGCGGTTAGTAAAATTTTTAAACGAAGGTTTATAATGTTTTTAAAGATTTTTATTCAAAGAAAATGTGTAGTATGTAAATCAGCCGTTCAAAATCTTTTTTATTTTATGACTACTCCCCTCCCATTCCTTTGTAGATTTTTAAAAATCTTGTTCCGGTATACATTTTAAAATGTATTGATTTTTTTTAATTTTATATATACTTTAAAATTAAACTATAAAATCAATATACCTTATGATTTTATTTATATTAATAATTTGCATTAACTGTAATGACTGCTTATGCTACTTGCAGCATTGGGTTTATACCCCTCAGGTTGAGAAATGCTGATAATACATACCTCTATGACGAACCATAATTTGATTCGATGAATCGTTATAGGGGGGGGGGGTGAGGAAATTTATTATTAATAATTTGAAAATTAACTACTCAAATAAAAGTATTAAAAAACTTATAACAATTTCAATGTCAATAACTACATTAACGTAAAATCGTTAAAATCTTAAAAAAAAAATTCTCATCATCGAATTTTTATTTTAAAAACATTATATTTTACGCAAACAATAAATCTGATTTGATTACACGAGCAGACTCGAATTCTGAGGTACAATAGATATTTTTAATATGCTATATTTTACATCACGTAAATAATTTCATACTTGTACGATAAAGATATTCGTGCATTGTTTATAAAAAACACGGTTTACATAATCCAATTTTATAAATATGATATGCAATTACTTTACATACAAGAGTACTATGACAATATTGTCGACGGATTTTTCATGTTTTTATTTTATGTACAGTATAATGAATATTATGTAACATAAAACACGTTGTATAATACTTGGAAGTAGACGTTAATAATTATTACTATGTGACATATCAATTTAAAACGGAAATATTGTATCCATACACCCTCCGGTTGACTGTACGCGTGGAATACGATATAGAGAGTGGTAAAATCAATAATAATGAAAAACAACCATGTAATAACTACAACTCTACACAGTTCCATCGTCGAAAATTGCCGTTAGTTATAAGTATATGACTTTACGTTACAAAGTATATTAATGTGTAAAAAGTTAACGTTTTTAAGAAAAATAACTATAATATATGATGTTAGTGTTGTTAGCAGTTTTTTAATCTAATAGAGTATACATGTATCTAAGTATTATACTATCAATACTTGTGTGAAATAATTTTATTTTGAAATTTAATGAAATTTAAATATTTTCGTTTAAATTTTTGCTAGGGGATTCAACTATGACAATGTTGTAATTGTGAAACTGTCTTGGTAAAAATGATGATTTTTAATACTAGATAATTTACACGTTGTTCCAAAAATGTTGACATCCTATAAACACAAGAATTTTTGTCAGATATTGTGCTTCGTACGAGTTTTACAAACAATTTGTGATAGTCAAGATTTTATGATTTATAATTTTTCCCCCTGAATAATTATACTATAAATAGTATTTCTTTACGTATTTTCTGTTAAAAAATATTTTTTAAAGGTGTATGAAATATTTTATTCACAATTTTCCAGATATTCACACTCATCTGGTTCTTATCGGTCGCTTCGTTCACACGACTACGAGAGTATGATGTAAGATATAATTTTTAATAACACCGGTTACAGGTAGCTAACCTTACCACCTTAGTGAATGATATATCATCACAAAGTAATATTAAAAAATTCTGGATTTCGGAAAATTTTGGTGATGTGCACCACTGAGTGCGAAAAATATTCCGAGTGAGAAGTTCTATAGCAATACGTATTACATTGTTTTATTAATTATTTTATTTATTTACTTTTTTTAATTAACTAATTTATTATATTATTTGTTACGTAGTAAAATTGCAAGCAATACATTATAATAATTATGTAAAGAAATTCAAAAACTTTTCGAATGCGTTTTAATACGTTGCATGTACACAATACAGAAATGCGCAGTTGTTGCGCACCACTATCGACGATGACGAGACGAAACGAGTCTAGGAACCCCTGACCCAGCCGGGGATTGACCCAGACAGTGAGTTCGGCAGTGGCGACTGAATATTATTTTATTAAACCCCTCCGACGAAGCATAATTATAATAATAATAATAATAATAATAATAATAATAATGGACACACATAAACACACACGCATACGCCATATGTGTGTTTACGTGTAACTATACGGTGTCAACCGGCTACGGGGAGACGGCCGATCCTATTTTAAGGACCAAGGATGTATATATACACGTACATTTATTATTTAGGTACAATAATAAATAAAAAAATAAAACCCCATTCCTTCACTTCCCGTGTGTTTCTATTTCGTTCCCATACGTAATGTCCAAAACAACCGGTGGTGACCTTAAACTTGGTTTTGAGTGATAATAACCTGTCCTTGGTAAAAAAAATAACCTTTACACGTATGTATAAATCTATCCTAGGCGGGCGGTGCGGTGGCGGTACCAGGTCAGGTAAATGTGTATCGTAATAATAACACATTATAATATGTTTTATACCTCTACGCGTACGCGTATAAATCGTAGTGTTGATCTGCATGGGTTACGTTTATTTTTAGATTCCGATTTATCACAGCGCGCGTTAACGTTCGAACGGAGTATTTTTATTTTATTTACTTTTTCGTTTTAATTAACGACCGGCCACGAAATGAACTTACCGCCGCCGCCGACGCCGCTGCGTTGTACAGTCTACATGTTAGGCGGTGGATGTCGGGAACGTATAATAGTAATAACAATAGTAGTAATAATTTTACTTCGGTTCGGGGATGCTCGTACACCGGTAGGCTCACGGTACATAGTATTACTGTAGGCACGAGCAAATGTATCACGTAGGCCGATTTTACCGGTGATCGGGTGTGTGCTCAAAGGAAAGAGGTACTTAGGTCTTGTGTACCTTCCCATATGGTTTTATGTGTAAAATTATCTCATATACAGATGAATTTATCGGAAGCAGTGATGGTCAAATGGTTTTTCATGGGGCTATACGATGTGGTGGATTTTTTAACATTAAATAAATAAAAATCAATAAAAATATTATTTATGATATATATATATATATATATTTATGGTTACGCTAAATATCAATTTTCTCAATTATGGTAATACTAACTTTATTCGTAAAGAATAAATTGCAATACTATTATAAAATTATTAAATCTACTTTTTTAGTTTGTTTTTATTTTTATTGTTTTTGTTAGCTCGGCCAGTACTTCGTTTGCAAATTTAAAACGCCACGATGGACAAATTAAAATAAAATTTATTACATAATACAATATACATATATATAGATATATATATAAATTGTTATAACTATTTGGAAAAATGTCATGAGGGGGGTCTATCTCCCCCTCGTTTGATTACCACTGACCGGGACCAAAGGTCAACCCTGTAGGACGCAACCGCGGACTTTCAAAAACTATAAAATCGAAAACCAAATCACGTAGGTAATTGGATTTAATTTCGGTCTTAATGTTATATGACATATATATACTGACGTGGACGAGTAATGTTACCACGTATCTACAAATAGGAAACATTTTCCACGTGAAAAAGTAAAAAGCTAACCTCGAGTATTCAACGACTAAAGAATATAAATTATTAACTACTTGTACGTTTGATCGAGTTTAATCTTTATGTATATAAAATTCAAATTATCTCTGACTCACTCAATGTTGATATTATTGATTTTTAAAACAACATATCGTATGAGCTTAAAATTTTACAAAGTGGTTCTTCTAATACTCTAGATGTGCAGTAAAAAATATTTTAAGTGCAGTAAAAATTATAATGGTTTGTAAGTGGTGTAAAATACACCAATTTTACATCCCGTGTGTATAATATAAATATAAGCAAAAACTAGGGTCTGTGGTATAGAACCCTGTGCTGAATATATACACATACATGCTGTATGTATTATAATATTATTATTGTTATTATATATTATTTACGCATCCATCATCGAGCTTCGGCCAAAACTCACAAAATATTTACTATACCAAATGAAACAATTGTTAAATTTAGGAACTTATATATGTTCAAGGGTTGAGAAGGCCGTGACTCCATCCCAAAATTTCAGAAACAACAAAGTGTAGGTATTGTCGTTAAAAAGAAGTCAACCGAAGTCATCAACACCTAATTTGGTAACATCTATCAAATCAATAAAATCTATAAGTTACATATTTTATACTATTATCACTATAACATCAACATATCGAGAAACGAAAGACAATTGAAAAGAAGAGATTATTTATTTAAATGATATTTATTGAGATTTCCTCCGAAGCCAAAGAAATTGCAACGTTATTTAATGTTCAAGAAAAAAAAAACCTAGTGTGTTGGACCAAATGAATCGTTCATATATTCCCTATAACTCCGCAGAAAAATACCACAATAGCACTACATATTTTTATTCCTCATTTAAAGAATTTAATATCATTGTTAAATGATCGTTCTATAACTAATAATGAAACAATTGTTTTTATACAACACGTATTGTCTTAATTTTGTGTTGACAACACTATTTCTAGTATCAGAGCAGTATTATATGTATATACGCAGATTATTTACCAGAGTTTGAATTATCACTATCAGACACCTCAACATATGCTCTAATTGGTATCCCGACAATTGAGCGAAAGAAAACGAGTGAACGTAAATGAGCGAATGAAAAAGAGCGAATACAAAATGAGCGAATAAAAATATGAGCGAAAACATATAGAGCGAAAAAAATATTATATTATAATATACCTTAAAATAAATTATTTGCACATACGTACCATACATTAATACATTTATACTTGCAATGAAAAATTATACGCGATACCTTTTAAATATTGAAGTATCGGAATATCATAATAATCGTCAACAATATTTTTTAATTTTTTCGCAGAATCATAATATTTTTTTTTTTTTATTTGACGAACGTATGCCACTATTAATTTAATTTAACTGCATATCCACTAAAGTCTGTTGATTTTGAAGCGCTTTTATGAACTTCCAAATTGTTGGATTACACGCCCCTAATAGACAATTGAAGCCTCTATTCCAGCCTAAAACAAGTATAATTTATATAATATACATGATTGCAAGTTATTAACTTATTTCTGATTACCTTCAATAGAGTTATTCGTTTCTGGTAACCCGTGCTTTGTTGTTTTCGTAACTGTAGTTTCACATAGTTAGTACACAGCTGGTACAAAATATTTAAAGACGAAAACATTTGTGTACATTTATTCGCTCGTTTTGTATTCGCTCTTTTTCATTCGCTCCCGTTTATCTAATTAGTTCATTTTTCTTTGGTACTCCATTAACTTAAAGTCTTAATGTCACTATTCTTGTAATAAATACATAATAACATAAGAAGTATTATATTTATTTTATTTTTCGCTTCGTGAAAAGGTATATTCCTACATTTATATCGGCCCTTCCCTCCTTAAGAAAAATAAATAAATAAAAATAAAATTCAAGAAACGCGCTTGGTTCCGTACACTACACACAACAGTCCAATGTATTATTGTTGCGCTAATAAAAATGCAGCTCTACGTATTTTTTAATATATATTGTGTTCTCGAAACTCATACTAACGCACGTATCGTTTTCGCATTCTTCGTCGTATTTCCTTCGAACTCCACACCCATACAATCGTAACATAAACGTAATTTCGGACGGCACATGAATCGAAAAGGAAGAGGGTTTATAGGGTGAGCGTTAGCATCCTTTATGCGGCCCCCATTCAAGTTTTAGGTTGTATTTTATTTTATTTTTTCGACGATTTAGTGAATTCTATCTGGACGAGAAGGAATCTCCGTGGAACCGGGGGTTTTATTAAAAAATAAAAATAATAAATATCGAGAATTTTCCCAGTACTGATAAATAATGAAATAAAAGAGGAGCTGTATAGCTACATTATACGAGTAGAGTTCATTTTTTATAATCGAATTGTAACCACGCGGGAACGCTATGATCTGGACTGTATTTCCTCTAATATCCTAATAGTGTAAAAGTTATATTTTAAAGTTTTGATCGAAGATGTTTCTACATTCATGGAGTATAGCTGGGTTTCTGAAATAAGGAGTTTTCGATATGAAAAAAAAAATTGAATACAACATAGAGAACATGCGTTTGAATGGAATACACTACGGCGGAACACGACGACACAGCAACGATAATATTCGCCGTGCACTGAACAATCAATTTTAGGATTACGATAATTAAACGTCAAATGCATGATTGACCAGCAGTGTTGGGAAATATCTAGATAAATGTATCTAGATAAGTTATCTAGATAAAAATTATTTATATTTTATCTTATCTAGATAAATTTATACTCAGTTATCTTTATCTTCATCTAGATTAAAATCTTGTTATCTATGAGTACCAATCTAGATAATTTATTTAAATAGAATAAAAATAAAATTTGAAAATTTAAAATGTTTTTATATTTTCATTTTTACATTTTTCTGTACATCTATATACCTATTACACAGATAATAACTGGAAAGATGACAGATCTTCTTATGAAGTTTATTTTAAAAAAAATAAATCTTTATATTATATGTTTATTTTCAAAATGTTTGAAATTTGTTAAAAAAAAGACAGAAATGTATTGTTATTTTATTTTTCAAATCTAAGATTTTTTTTAATATTAAGTTAGAGAATGATTTGGCATCTTCTTATGAAGTTTATTTAAAAAAAAAATTATTTTATATTTTATGTTTATTAATATTTAAAATGAGTTGAAAAAATGATATTTATTTTAAAATGTTTTTAATTATGAATTTTTTACCTAATATCTGTAGGCTGTAGTATCCCGAATATTTTCAAAATTAAACATGAAATTATCTCATATTTATCTAGATAAAAATGTACTTATTTTTATCTTTATCTAGATGAAATTTAGTATAACTATCTTTATCTGTATCTAGATAAGAATTAGTATAGTCATCTTTATCTTTATCTAGATAAATTATTAGTTATCTATTCCCAACACTGTTGACCAGTAGCAAACATATCGATAAACTCAAAATCCTTACTCATCATTCACAATACTTTGTTAACAAACAATACTTATTTGATTTTATAATTTTTTTTCGCGTACATTAATTTTGTTTAGGATTTCACATTGCACGTTATGCGTATCTGCAGTGGCTATCAGTGCAGTTTTTATAACTGCGAGTTTGACCGCGGTAACAGAAAGAAAAAGAAACATCGTAAAACCAATACGTATACGTTGAAGACGTTGTTTCGAATCGAAAATATTTTTACACTAATTTCTTAACTCCAGCGACATAGGATGTGAAGGGCTTGCACGCACTGTGCACACAATTATATTTTAATATACACAAATAGATGCGTGGCACGTTACACTTACAACGTTAAAACACGACATCCCTCCGTGGATACGTTTACATCAAAAATAAGTTATATACTTTTATGGAGTACAATAATAATTTTATAAAATTTATTTTACAACTTTTTTTATTAATATTTTTTGATTTATATACGAGTACAACGTTCGGTTCTAATTTTTCACTTTTATCCCGGTGATCTAATGTTGACGCAAAACGTACGTTGTTATTGGGACTGTTTTACAATGAGAATGTTACAGCATTAACTTTCGAGACGAAAACGAAACTAAAACAAATCCTGCACGTGACATGTGGTAGACATTGGATGCGTCATATTTTGAAAAACACCAACACACCGTTGTTAATAATTTTTTTTTACGACGACAATATTTTCACTCTTTGTCCCGACTATAAAACGGCAAATTTCTACGAATTCGTTCGTAGTTTGCGCTCCCGTCGGTTCGTTGCAATTGCTTAACGCGTGACAAACTTTCAATTACAAACGACTGGATCCGTTGTACGGTAAAACAAAAAATGACATAACCGAAATCGTTATTTTTAAAGCGTAGGATATAAAAACATAAAAGTACCTTTAATTTATGCAATTAAAAGGTTGTCTGAAGATCTCGCAATAGAAACGTCGATGATAAATGTATATATGTATATATTAGGATAAAAGTAAAACCGTGTAAACAAAAGTTGAAACGATTTGCAAAATAATATACATAAACAGAACATCTAAATTTCATGAATTCTTAATAAACATGTATAAAATTAACAAACGGGTAATAAACGTATAGTTTTTGTATTACAGTATATTATAATTATTATGCAATAGAATAATGCGATAGAATAGTGTTTAATATTTTAATTATATTATGTAAATTATACACATGTTTGTCGTCAAGGATCTTTAATTGTTATCACAGTGTGATGTATAACATTGCACGATCAAATGTTAATACGAAGACAATTGAACCAAGTTAATATGGTAAAAATCGCTTTAGACGCTATTCAAGGGACCAGCTAAAAAGAAGTTTGTTTTATCAATGCGGAAATCTAAAAAATCCTCTACGACTCTTACTCACATTTTCTAATCTTGACCAACTGCTATGTTTGTGTTCCAGTAAAATTCGTACTCGCCAAAATCGTGAAACATTGCTTGCTCTCTTTTCTGCACACTTTTATATGTATTTTTTCAAAAAGTGCAGTTTGTCCAAAATCGATAACGTTTATGTTTTATTATAATAGCAATACTGCACTAGCCATAACGAAATCGTTATACGAAGCTACCAAGATCTAAACAACACCAAATCTTCGACCCACCAATAGCAGCTGCACTCGTCAATCAATTGACATTTTAACCGTTTATACTGTTATACGTCCGTACCCAATTCAAGTGAAATATCCTTTTTTACTGACACATTAGTTATATTTTCGTCCTCGATATCTTGATAATTTTCTCACACCATATTTGGCGTAGGAATGAAATAAATAAATGTTTTTAAATTTGAATCGATAAAAAATTATTAGTAAAAAGAATAACATATATGCGTTCACCAGTTTCCAACAGTTAACTTTATAAACAAAACAGTGTTATAGATACGAAAATATGCTCGTATGATCTCATGTCTGTACACATACCTTCCTTTAAATTACGATGAATTACGAAATTATGTTATGCGCATATTATTATGGAGTATAAACAGTAAAAATACAATAAATAATATTGTATTTATCACCACTCGATCGTAATATCAAATCTTTATTTACTAAATGTCTTTGGAAATCGATATTTTCACGAAACAATGCGAACCGAATAAAATCGCGAAAACAAGAAGACATAAACACAGGGGAAATGAATAGTAATACTTAGCTGCCTACACAATATATTATACGCATTATATCTGCGTAACGCTATTTTTATTTAGTGTTCACCTCTCAAAGTTTCCCCAACATAAATCAACTGCCGTACATAAAACAATAAAAAAAAAACTACCTGCCACATTTTAAAATTACTTTTTCGCTACACCACGAACTTTGAAAAAGATCTTGTTCATACCACTTTGAGTTCCAACGTGTAAAATTATATTTATATAGAATATTCATACATATATAAAATTCGAAGAAATTTAAAATAATACTGTGATAAATTTGAATACTTATCTTTAATTTATTTTTTCGTGGTAACATATTTTTGCGTCTTATATGAGCATAAGACCAAATTTAAACTCTAAAACTTTACTAAATTTAAACTCAAGAGACCAAGTTTACCTCAAGGTTTCTGACTGTGTACATGCTCTATCACTTAATAACGAAATGGGTTCATTAAGTTTAAGGAGTCTTTAGTTATGCGGTTGATTGCAATTGTAATTCAGAGGAGTATTTCTTGAGCGTGTTTTTTAAATCGTTCAATGTTAACATAAATATAATACGTTCCATAAAAGTAGGTCAGTGACTTCGATATTATATTAAACTACACATGACAGGTTTCGGCGGCTGCGTATAGGTCAGGGTTTATATGTCTAAAATTGAATTTAGTCGATTGAGAGGGCTTTAATGCCGTTAAAAATATACCATGTGTAGACTATTGCCTGTGTACGTATTCAACTGAAAGGGAAGATAAACGCGTTATACGAATTTTCTGTATGAGAAATAATTTTATAATAATCAACAACATTTTCGTCCAGCTCTCGTGATCATAGAATGTTTGTGATGCAGCGCAACGTCATGGTTTTATACAACGTAAAATAATAGATAAAACATAGATGAAAGTTCATTTACAAAACACGCATTGACCTGTCAAATATTGGATTTAATTAACATTCGTCTACTTTTTGTTTCATTAATTATTATTACTATTATTATTTCTCACACAATGTACTGATCATAACATTGAAAATATATGTCTAAATAAAAAATGTAGTGTTTAAAGTTATGTATCAGTTGCAGTCTTAATAAGGCTAGCTTAATAAAAATAATAATAATACAGTTGCATCATTTTTAGTCTCAAAATTTGATTTACAAATTTTATAGGTTCAACGGATAATTGAAAAAAATTGAAAAAAAAAAAACAAAAAAGTGTTGAATAAGATATCAAAAATATTGCCACATCGTCGACACAGCGTGCAAACAAAAGTTTAGTTTTGTCCAGCCTTTCATCCGTTTCTTTTGTGTTCTGAACTAAGTCCCAGTCTGAAAGTTCGTACTGAGCCTCGCCCGTTCTCAAGCCATCTACTATCAGTATCTGGTATATGGTATCAAGTCACCATACACAAATTAATGCCCGTCCACATTTCCTCATCCGTTACACATTCCCGTCTTAATCTTTTATTATCGTCCTTCAATCAGTCCCGTCGTCTAAGTTCATATCGGCCGATCCCTCAGATCCACTACCCACGTACTCCGATTCCGCTGTTGATATTTCATCGTCTCCGTTCTCGCTGTCATCATCCTCGTGGTCATCGTCGTCTATATCTTCGTCATAAATAATTTCTTCCGCGTCACAAATCTCGTATGCTTCATCATATAATTCCATCACGTTCCCTTCAATCGTTTTAAAAGCATCGTCTACATCGATTTCCATCGGTTCCGAACCGACATCATTATCTACCTCCATCCATTCACAATCATCATCTACGTCCACCTCCATCGGCTAGAAAACGTCTCCGCTGTCTATCTCTATCGAGGGATCGAAATGGAACAGACAGTCCAACGGATCCGGCCAACGACAGGAGGTGCCGAACGAATTGTACGCGGCCGCCTGATTTCTGCGAAATGACACAAGAGAACACGGGACGGTTAACGCGTTAGTCAAACGAACGTCAAACGAGTGACTTTCGATCGTGATGATGCAGACAATCGAAAACAACTGCACTTACGTTTCACCCGATGACTCTATTATCGTGGGGCGTCGATCGCAGAAACCACCAATGCAACAGTCCATCTTCTGGGTTAAAGTACAAATCGGAAAAATACTGTATAAACAATAATCATAGGTACAGAAAAATCGTTCGCAGCTCGCGTAGGAGTGAATCTTTCCTCTCGCAAAAACATATCGGTAACCGTTTTTTCCGTGGTTGCCATGATCGCACCAAATAAATGAGTTCATATTGCGTATTTTGTTTGTGGCCGCGTGTAGCTGTTTACGAAAATCTTCGCTTAACACACACGTTAATTGATTGTTGTTGTTAATTTTTTCGGGAGGTTTTAATCTGTATGGATATCGTAAACATGATTGATATTTAATGCTTTTTTAGACGTCCGAACATAATATTATGGACTGTTCAATCGCTAAATAATCACTATATAGAGTGACTATAATAACATCGAATATATGAAATATACTCGTATATGTTCTTATATACCCTGGTAGAATTATACACGGTTGTATACATACTTTTTTCGGAAAATCATAGCTATCAAATATTAGGATTTAAATAAGATATTACGAGAACAATTATGCTGAAAGTTGTACGTCATTGTTGTTCTAAATATAATAAGTATTACTGTTTATGCGTGTGTTTATGGTTAAAATTCATAATTTTGTTTCACTAAACCTTTCAAATACTTTTGCTGTATAAATAATGGGTGCCAGTCAAAATCGCAATATAATAATCGTGATAGTGAAAATCGCAAAAACTAAATAACAAAAAGAAAAAATCGTGATTTTATTTAATAGGGAAAACAGTAATGGTGAAAATCGAGAATTTAGTACTTTGGGTTTAGTTTCTTTGATTGAATATAGATAATTAGTAAAAACAGTGCTACAAATGCTATCATTATTATTCCGTTAAGTTTACCTTTATATTTACGTAAAACATAATACTTTGATTATAATTAAAATGTAAAAATACGCACTAATAAGTTTAACAAAAAAAAAAAATATATCTATTTTCTAAAAATGTAAATAAAATAATACATAATCAGGGTTATGTGCGCAACAGAAACGGCGTTATCTAAGTATGAGAACGACGATAAATTATTTCGATTGATTGAAGACGAAATTTAGTATAATAATAATAAAAATGCAATATAATACTATAATATTATCTAGTTATTATAAATCATAATAATTTCTTTGAGAAAATCCAAAAATAAATTGTTGAAATTCCAATATCACTTATAAAATAAAAAATTAAATTATCACAATAAACAATACTAGAGTGTATGCTGATAGTGTACAATATCGAAATTTAAATCGTTTAAAAATATTGAAAGTTTTTGAATTAAACCATAAATTGTTTTTATACTGAAGCTACACACAAATGTGGTCAATATTAAATACATTTATGTTATGGTAGTAGCTATCGACAATGATTTGATTTATGTAAAATTATGCGTACATTTCAATTGTTTGAGTATTTAAGATGGAGAAAGAACAAATGATTGATTTATAACCGAAGAAGGCTACCAATAATAATTAAAATAATAACCAAGAATGTTCAACAGCTAAATACATTACTGAAGTTACAGCAAAGAAAATAAAGTACAATCAGAGAACACGGATAATATAAATCAATATTAAAATAGACGTAAAATCTTTATCGTCAAAAGAATATTTTTCAACGAATATTTTTCCCGCAAAGTTCTTCCATAGTTTGCAACGTTTAAGTTGAGCGTTCATTATTCGTAGTAGCAAAACATTAAAAAGTTTACATTATCCGAGAATATCAATGAATTGAGTAATCATTGGCTTTTAAGGTCTAAGGAATAGTGCGCCATAGTCAAGGTTAGTCAATCAATAAACCCCGATGTTCAAAAAAATAAAAATCTATAAAATTCAAGGCTTATGTAAAAAACTAATTAAAATAATTATAATATGTTTTAAGCCATGATACAGTTTGGGTTGAGTGTTATCTTTAATTTGCGCTTTTTGATTTTTTTTTAAATCCCTCTCCTCCGTCCATAGTTTAATATTTTATATAATATCGTATTTTGAGTAGATAACGAGGTCCGGACTTTACATTATAACCCATTAATAGCAATTAACATATATTATAATACGTTTCGGTAGATATCGTGCTATATAGTAATGCACGTGATACGTAATAACGTTTCGATATATAATCCAACAGGGACGGCTTGCAAGTAATATATTATAACTAGGGTTCGGATGTTCATGAAATTGCATATTTTTTTCTATTGATCCAATATAATTCAGATCTGGCAATACATTTGATTCGTGTTTTGCTGAATCAAATAATACTGTTTTTGTTTTGCATATTTTTGCATATTTTACGATTTTATATTTTAATACATATTTTTTAGGATTTTAAGAATAAAAATACATATTTCTGTATATTTTCGAACTACTTTAAAAAACAATGTAAATTAACAGGTAGATAAACGATAAATTATCGATCCATATAACTGTGTCCTAAAATACTATAATAAACATTTTAGGTAGAAATTCGATCAAATTAAAAAAAAAAAAAAAAAACATTTTAAATTTGTACCTACATATCTAATATTGAAAAAATAACAAAAATATAAAAATTAATTCGTACTTATAAATTATAAAATATTTTTAATTTTTAATACGAAAAGTAAAATACATTTTACTCCGCATATTTTAGAGTTTTTTTTGTTTTTTTTTTTGTGCATATTTTGAATGCATATTAGATTATTATTTAGTGTAAAAATGTATTCGTTCATATTACAGTTATATAAGCGTATAAACATCCGAACCATAAATGTAACACATGTTCGTTTGTTACGGCTATATTAACAACCAAAAATGTTTTGTTATTTATTATTATATTTTTATATTTTTATTATTTTTTTATTTTTTTTTTTATCTTTTTATTAATTTATTTTTTTTTTTTGACAGTACGAGAAAAATGTACAATAAATGTTTACAACGTATTTGAATATTAACATCGTTGATTGGGCTTATTATAGTCCGGAGTCCCATAAAACCGACCAAGGTTCACCCTCGGATATTTAAAGTTATTTCCGTGCACGAATCAAATACATTACCGTCAAAGTGCGATTGATAAATTGAACACTGGTCTCGGAGATTATAAATCTCACCGATCTACCTCCCCGACGACCACCCCTCCCCGGTGAGGTTTTGTCTGCTCTACGGGTCATGCCTAACCGTCGGTTACGAGAAGACGAAAAACAACAACGGACGAGAAACGATTTACATAGTTCGAAGTTTTCCAAGGCTCGGGCCCATTAAACACCTGCGCCATTGACTTACATAATAAGCGTTCGGATCGCGACCACCACGTGACAGTAACCGCCACGTAACCGGTTGTGTACGGGTAACTTCGGATCGCCCGCATGACGTATCGTACGGTCGCGCGCAGGTCTCGATTAAATGTTTCACGTGGTACGTACGTTTTTTAAAACGTTATAATAACGATCGATGATTATTTTTGGTTGATTGTTCCGGCGTTGAAAAAAATTTATTCCAACACGAAATCGTAAATTTTTATCTTTATTCTTGGTTCTTTTCTTTTTTATTATTATCTTTGATATAACAACACATCTATCGTTTCACATGGTCGAACGCGCTACTTACATGTACGTGCCCGTGTAAACGAATCGAGAGTCCTAACCTATAGAGCCGAATTTTCGAGCGATGAACGGAGTGGAGTGGCAAGACTGCAACGGATAAAATCTTATAATACGTTGGTATATACCTAATACACCTCGTACTACTAGACTACGGTCCGCGTCATCTTTTTTTATTTTTATTATTTTTTTTTTTTTTTTGTCAACGTAAAAACATAATGAATTGAACAACTTAAATTGTTTCTCGATGTATTTGTTTGATCGACACTGTTGATAATTTTGTTTTACATTCTGAGCGAAGCTAGTTTTACCAATATTTATTTATTTTTATTTTATTTTTTCTGTCTGTCAACACGGTTTCATCTGTTCCAATAATCTACATTTTCCTATATTAGAATAAAAGTTGTCTATTTGACATATTTTTCGGAGATCATTTTTCAAATTCCTCAACCTTTTTCTAAATAATTGAAAAAACTAACTTAAAGCTACAAAAAGCGGCAAAATTAACGAGATACTGATTTTCAACTTTTTTTTTTTCATCATAACTCAAAAACAATGATCGTAAAAATTTATAATTTCACTTTGAGCTATGTTACTGTCATCTAGAAATGATATAATTTTCAAAATTGTTTTACTAATTTGGTGTTATTTATAGTTATTTGAATTTTTCACGTCCCTTAACTTGGCTCACTCACATACCAATTAGTTTACAAAGTCTATACCAACAGTTAGAAAATTGTTAGCAAATAGTGAATTATTTAAGGAATTTTTACTGGACAACATACAATTTTTTTTTTTTCAAAATAGTCAATGCACAATATACTATGAAGGTAATATTTCACGTTCGCTCCACATAGTTATTGAAAATAGATCTTATAGCTATTAGAGAAGTAAAAATTGATACCCATTTACAAATTAATCTACTATGCAATAGCTAATTGTTATTTTCTTAACATAATTAAAAAAAGTCTTCTTTTAACAATTAATTGTACTTCGTCCAGCCTTTAAAAATGCTATGAACTAGGTGAAAAAATATGTTCACTAGACGACATCTGTATTGCCTAGTTAACTAGCCCTAAAAATATACTGTTAGAAAATTATAGAAAATTGCTTTTCAAAATTAGCAAATCATTGCGCCTTACCTATATGACGTTTTTTATATGGATGGGTCAAGCTTAATTTTTTTATACGGTATATACCGACACACATCAACGCATTGGAATAATATGTGAGTTCTAAATAAACTTACTCCATATAGCACGGTCAAAAACTAGGATTAGACATTCATATAGATAACATAATTTTACTGAAAAATATAAATCCTACTAGATTTCGTATAAACTGTTTTCTCTTAGTAAGAATCATTCCCGGTGGTCTGTGTTTCCATCCGAAAGGTGTGCCAATCCAGTGAAAAGTAATACAGCAAAAAAAAATGTTTTGGTTTATTTTATTTTTATTTTTACCGTATTTTTAATTTAATGGTGGCTAACTAGGTAAGTTTTTCAAATATTTAAAATACATATTCGCTTTTACTGTTTAATATTCTATCTTTATTTTAAAATTTTACCTGTATAAGTCAATCTATCACTTGAAGTTATTAGCTCTTTAGCACAGAATAATTATGTACATCGAATAATTCTCATACTAAGCAGCGAAGATGGAACTGAAGGCCATTCCGGAAAGTGACTACAACCAGTGTTTCGAAGATTGGAAAATCCGTTGGCATAAGTGTATTGCATCGGGAGGAGATTACTTTGAAGGGGATGAAATTGATTTGGTAGAATAAATAAAGAATTTTTAAAATAAATACAATGTCACCTTATTTTTTGGACACAGTAGTACATTTAAAAAAATAAAAATATAATAAAACAAAACAGTTTTTTTGCTGGACTAGAACATTATTTGGATATAATTACATATCATCCAGTATTTCTTATGAGAAGAAAATAGATTACACAAAACCAATTAAAATATATATTTTTCAACAAAATAATGTTATTTATTTAGAACTCACCTATTGTTTCAATTTTTGGTTACAAACATTTTGTGTTGAAATGCACTGTATATGGGGGGCTACCTGAATTTAACCCATCCATATAAAAAACGTTTTTATGTAATACACAATGATTTGCTAGTTTTGAAAATCAATTTGCTAACTTTTAGCATACATTTCAAAGTGGGGTGTAATACGATTGCGGACTTTTTACCTTTTTACCTGAAAAAAACATAACACGATTGCGGACTTTTTACCTTTTTATATTTGAGAAAAATAAAACGATTGCACACCTTAAATATTAAGTTATACTTTTTTATTGGATATTCAAAGTAAAATTTATTTAAAAATATATAGTATGAAACCACAAAATATTAACAAGCCTCGTAAAGAGCAATAAGAGAATATTGCATTTATAATTAACAATTGGAAAAAATATAAAAATAATTAAATATCTTTAAATGATTATTTGGTGACATTAGAACCACGTTTTTGAGCTAAAAATTTATAAGAACTTAATTTTTTATAAATAAATATCGACATATTATTTTTGACGCGTAATTACTGTGATATTTTGGAAGATCTTTTTATTACTATACGTATTAAGTTATTATTAATGTTGGTAAATTTATTTAAATATTTGTGTTCGCTCAAAGAAAAAATACTTAAGGTGTGCAATCGTGTTGTTTTTTCTCGAGTATAAAAAGGTAAAAGTCCACAATCGTGCTATGTTTTTTTCAGGTAAAAAGGTAAAAAGTCCGCAATCGTGTTGCACCGTTCAAAGTGATATCGCAAAATGGATGGGCTACCTGAACTTGGATCACCTATAAAAAATGTTTTTTAGGTAAGATGCAATGATTTGCTAATTTTGAAAATCAATTTGCTATCATTTGCTAACTTTTAGTCATAAATTTCGTGGTGATAACCCATAATGAGTGGACAATATGAACTTGACTCAACTAAACATAAATCGATTATATAAATAAAAGATAATTTGCAAATTCTGAAAAACGATTTGCTAATTTTAGGCATCAATTTCGTGGGAATAACGTAAAGTGGATGGACTACACGAAAGTGGTTCACTCAAATGTAAATTTATTTGAAAAAAAAATAAAATAATTTGCTATTATTGGTCAACAATTTGATATTTATTGGTATAGATTTTGTGAACTAATTGGTGAGCCAAAATCAGGGATGTGAATATTTCATGCTTTCTTAACTCTTTTCGTAAAATTTCAATTTAATAATTTTTGTTTGACAAAATAATGTTGAAAATGAAATACAAATTTTTTCATACATTTTTTTTTTTTTGTGTGAAAGATATCGAATCGAAAATCGTTATTTATAGGTTATTTATAGGTTCTTTTAAAGGTATTTGAATTTTAAATTTTGACATAACTCGATCAAAAGTCTTAAGACTTGAAAATTGAGTACAAAGTTCCTTGTACATTTTTAATGAGTTCCTAAAAAATGATCATAAAGTCGCGAAAGACTTTTGATCAGCATTAGAATATAACATTTTGATGAAACCGGATTTTTCAACTTTTTTTCGAAATGAATAATGCGAGTTTGATGATCAATCTCAATTCTAATTGTGTAAATTACATTGATATTAGGAATATAATTTAAAATTTCTATAATTTTTCGATACAATTATGTACATAAAGCATAGATATATCTATTTGTATTTTTTTTTAATGTCAACGATTTAACGTTCAACGATGCATGTAAATTGTAATTACATGTAATATGTTGATTTAAAACGAACGTGGGTGAAAAAGTAGCAATAATTTTTTTTGTTAAATACCATTATGGGTATTTCATAAAAAAAAAGGACCAGTCGTTGAGGAAGGCTTTTTGAAGAGTAAACAAAATACTAGGACGTAGCACAAGTGATGTTCCTGAACATTTAAATCGCTAACGAATAGTTTGTACTCGTCCCGAAGTCGTACATTAAGGATTATTGTTAACAAAATAGCGTCAGCCATTAAAAAAATAAAAAAAAATAAAATACTATATCCTGTGCAGGACCTAACCTAACACGCGCGCGCGCGTTCGCCGCATCACGTGTAGAACGGTATGTGACCGGTGCACTGGTACAGTCGAAAAACATAACCTAACCTAACACGCGCAGCACTCGTAACGGACACGTCCGCGGCGGCCCGGTTTCGGAACCAGAACAGCGACGAGCGGGGGTTGGGGCACGGGGTGGCCGAGGGCATCCGGGCGGACCGGTTTCTCGGCCACCACCGCCAGAACTCGTCACTGCACACGGTGGTCGGACGAGACGTGCCGCGCACGCGTACGCCACCGGACACCGTTCGGTTCGTTTATCCCGTCTAGCGTAGCGACGATCCCCGGGGCGAGGTTAGGTTACTCGGTCCCGGCAACAAAAACGTGTGCATACCGATCGGTTTTAACGGTCGCCGCGTAGACGATCGATAAACGGATCAAACAACGCCTTATGCACTCGTAGCACACGTTGGAACGATCGAATCGATGTCGAACTCCGGATTTATTCGTCCAGACGATTGCGATCGAAACACGCGCGCACGGACGATGAATGTGATTTTTAGTTTTTTTTTTTTTTTTTTTCCAAATGCGTTTAGTAAACGGCGAATGTATTTCCGTTGCATTTTGGAGACTTGCGTTTTTCAACGGTCGCTTGAAGTTTTTCTAGAATGTCCGTTCGTCCAGGTCCAGGTTTAGGAACTCATGTCTCGGTGGAGAAATAGTTACGGGATTTAGTCATCAACGGTAATAACGTCCCGGCGTGTAACATCTCATACTAGATGTATTTTTACGTTTAACATCCTTTGCCAATCAATTATCATACACAAATCCGCGCAGACTGCAGCGGTGGTGACTGGCGGTAAAATTTGCGGTAACACTGGTGAAAAATATAAAATGCATACAAACGTACCGAACCAAATTGGTAACATTTATCAAAAAACATACCGTAGTAGCATTAAGGGATACCAATAACACGTTTAATTACAATTTTAGAATTCTTCGATGGATTTATTGGATATTTAAATATTTTTCAAGAACAATTCGATGAATGAACAAAAAAATTATACTTCATTGGAACAATATTTAAAGTATTTTAAAAGAAAAATACGCGGATATTTAAAATCTTGCAACAGCAGTTCAGTTAGCGTTCTGTTTTCCGGGTTCATATGAATGAATAGAACGAGTGTTTTCATTGATCATTTCCTCTCGCTGTTCGTATTCAAATGAATATAGCAATGTAGAAAGTTTTTTATAAACCAAAAAATATGGTTTAAGTTGCATAGAGTTCTATGATGAAATCATCATACGTCCACTACGCGCAAAAATATGTGATGATTAGGGAACGGATTTTATTGTAAATACATATTTTTATTAGAATGAGATATTTTAAATCTGATAAAAAATGTATACGATTTAGATCGTTCTAATTAAAACAAATTCAAATTTATTTTACATATTTTTACATATTTCGGTATAAATACATATTTGGTAAATAAGTACATATTTTAGTACTTATATTAGTGATTTTTAATTTTCGACGACTTTAAACATTATCTGCTTCGTCTAAATTAACAAGATTAGTAATTTTTGACGACCACCAAATACTATCGTTATCAAAATGGCATTTACGTACTTATTTCCGACACGTGGCATGCCACCATATGGATTAGAACTAGTTCAGTTCATGTCGATCTTGGTTATGCCGGACGATATAAATATAAAATAAGGAAGTGGTACCTACATACTCGACAATCGTTTTTAGTAGCATTCGTAGTTTTTACGCGAGATCTCGTGTACTAGTTGACGTCTAGTTTTTAATTCTTAAGATGCCAAAAGTTGTGAAATCGAAATCAAAAGCGAATTTTTATTTAAAAGAGTTTCCTAACGAGACATTTAAAAGTGATGGAGAAATATTATTCTGTTCATGCTGTGAAAAGGCAGTATCAATAAATCAGCGTTTTTCAGTTACTCATCTAAGCACTAACAAAATAGAGATCGTAAAAAAAAATTTAAACAAAATTTTCTGAATTCAGAGCCATCTACGTCTTCTAATAATTTGTCATCCTTTAATACCGATTTGTGTCGTATGTTAATTCGCGCGGATATTCCTATTTTCAAACTAAAAAATCGAGAATTCACAGATTTTTTAGAGAAATATACCAGACAAAAAATTCCAGATGAAAGTACCATCCGAAAGAATTATGTTAGTATAATTTACGAGGAAACATTAAAATCAATAAGACAGTTTATTCAAGATGGACCAATATGGGTTTCAATTGATGAATCGACAGATGCAGAGGGCAGGTATATTGGTAATGTAATCATCGGCAAACTATGTTCTGAGCCTACTAAATCATTTCTTTTAAATTACGTGCATTTAGAAAAATGAAATAATAAAACTATTGCTAAATTATTTAATGACTCAATGAATTTATTATGGCCAAATGGTGTAAAATATGAAAACGTATTTTTATTTTTGACCGATGCTGCACCTTATATGGTTAAAGCCGGTAGTATTTTGACAGCATTTTACCCTAAACTGGTTCATTTGACATGTTTAGTACATGGCTTTCATCGTGTCTCAGAAACAATAAGATGTAATTATTCCGAGGTTGATAAATTAATAGCGACCATTAAAAAAATATTCTTAAAAGCGCCAAGTCGTGTTTCAAAATTTAAAGAAATGTATTCAGATCTTAATTTACCTCCTGAACCTATTACAACAAGATGGGGTACGTGGCTTGAAGCCGTCCAATACTATTGCGATCATTTTGACAAAATAAAAAATGTTATTTTACATTTCGATACTGAATCAGCTGCAGTTATTGAAAAAGCAAATTCACTGATGCAAAATATCAATTTAAAAAACAACTTGACATACATTTCTGCAAATTTTTGTTTTTTGATTCAGACAATTAAACAATTGGAAACTAAAAACATGTCTTTGATAGAAAGTATTAGCATTGTAGAAAAATCAGCAGATAAATTAGAAAAAACTCAAGGGCACATAGGAGAAATCGTCAAAAACAAATTTGCCGATATCATTGGAAAAAATTCTGGATTTCATACAATTAAAATTATCAGAGATATCTTAATTGGTAAAAATCGACAGGGCTCTCTGGACATTGAATTCACTCCTTCTGATATAGTGAACATGAATTACGCCCCGATCACATCTGTTGACGTAGAACGGTCGTTTAGTCAATATAAGAATATTCTTCGACCAAACCGTCGCAATTTTTCATTTGCAAACCTTCAACAATATGTTGTATCGCATTGTTATGTTCCAGAATAATACTAGTTTAGTATTTTTTGTATTTATTTATTGTATTACTTTCATTTATAAAATATTTTTTTTTTTGTAATTTTCAATATCTACTAATACGTATTTTCGATATACTTTTTTAAATTTTTTTCTTACGTATTTTAATATTTTTTTTTACATATTTCGATAAAAATAATTACATATTTATGTACATATTTTGATTTTTTTATTACAATAAAGTCCGTTCCCTAGTGATGATGGTGGAAGAAAAGGTTTAGAAAATGTTATCTCTACGTCCCCCTACGAAGTACAAACGTTTGAAACCGGACTTAAAATTTAAATTAGTCCTCGTTAACAATGATACCCACTGAGTAAAAAAAAAAAAAAAAAAAAATAATAAAATACGGCTGGACAATAATATTAAGTTACGGTTAGATCCTAACGGTCCGGGACTCGTTTTTTATTTTAATCCGGCCGCCCCAGGGTTTATTCGAGAGTTAACGGAGGAGGCAACCGGCGACTCGAAAACGAACACGTCTGCAACCGAAAAGGATAATTATTACTGTTGTACGAAAGCGAATCGGTTCGCGTCGGCCGTGCGTTGTGCAAGCCTACACGCGATTTCGACGAGTCTGCGAAAATGCGATTGTTCCGAAGCTGCACGGTCGCGCGCGCACGTACAGCCACGGCGGTACCGGGGCGCGTTTACACCGCCATGTCGACGGCGGCGTCTGTGGCCCGCGTGCTCGCCGTGTACACTTGTGCGCACGTTATATACACGTTCAGTGCACATGCAACCGTGAAACGTTCGACCCCGTTTTCGAGGGCACGTCGGCGCGGGTAAAGGGTGGCGGCGGTGGACACCGTCTAGTCGCATCGATCGGTCTGCGCACCCCATCGCCGTCCGCCCGACCGCTGCGGCGCGACTGCCAACGCCGGTTTTTCCCTTCCGCACTCGTCTACAACGTATAAATATACGTGTGTACAGGATACGAGCGCGTCGGCGAACTTTCGTCCTCGCCCCCAGTTCCACCAGCTCACCCCTTCGTCCCGCCCTACCACGAAGCCAGCCGCCGCCGCCGCCGCCGCAACAGCGTCCGTTGCATTTGCTTCTTTTCGTCTCCTCCTCCCTCTCCCCCCCCCCGTGCCGGTGACGGGCGCGCTAACACAGTATCGGTGCAGACACCGACGGTTCGATTGACCTCGAACCCGGCTCGGCCCCGTACGCGTTACTATCATCTCTACGTGTGTGTACGCGGTATACATACTTGTGTGCGTGTACGGCCGACCGCACACCAAAAGAGCAAAACTGCTTGAAAAGCAGACTGAGGCAGCTTTATTATGACTAATTAAAAGTATAACACATGCCGTTCGGTGAAACCCGCACGCTGATAAGTCATAGTCAAAACAAAACATTTTCGCTCTTCAGTCAATTCTAGTCATGACTAATCGTGTTTTATCGAAATAGAACATGCTCTATTCCGTCAGTCGAAACAAAGAAATTTGTATTAGTCAAGCCGCCAGTTTGGCCGGTATCGGTTGGTTAAGTCGTCACAGAACGATCGTTCGTTATAATTTATTATTATTAATTTGTTATTATTTGTATTATTTGTAATAATCTCTTGTTTTTATATATTATATTATAAATATTAATATATATTATATTTTTTTATGCGTTATACATTTTGCACACCTATATAAAGGTAATTATAAACATATAACATAAATCTTCATATACATCACATATCCGCATAATATATTACCCAACAAATAATAAACATTGGTATGTATTATTTTAAATTTTTCTACTCAGACTTTACTATGACCGCTGAGAATATAGACTTGGAAACTCTTATAACACTTGTCCAACAAAGATCTACGATCTATAATTATAAAGATAAATTACACAGTAATCGAGAAGTTCAGAAAAAATTATGGACAGACGGTTAAAAATGACTAAAGATGATTAACACAGTTTTGCTCTTTTGGTGTGCGACCGGCCTTGGACGACGAATCGCGAACTTAAAATCGTTAACCACGCGTAGTGCGTTTCGATGTGCCTACACGCTTTTACAACAAACACTTCTCGTGCGAAAATATTTGACGCACGTTATTTGTAAACCACCGTCCAACGTATTGCGCGACAAATCAACGGATGGGAACCGACAACATCCGCACGGTAAATCGAAATTTTCACTCGTTACGCCGCACCGTTGTCCGCGTTAAGTCGTCGGACCTTAGAACTTATTCTCAAATCCCCGAACGCCGCGCGTTGTCCCGATCTTACTTTCATTGGATTACGATCTGTCTACTCGGTCAGCACGATTTCAATTGTAATTTCGATACGCTTTAGATCAGTTTTGAAACTTTTCATTCGCTCGAGGATTAACTCGCGATAATCGGTTTACACGTTCATTACTCACATCAACACCAACATGGAAATATTTTACCGTAACGTGTATAAGATATATATACAAATATACAAATATTTATTATATTGATGCAGTACAAGTATTCGTACGTACGTAGCAAAATTATAAATTAACGATTACTACTACGTGGGTTCTTAAGTTTATACTCCGTGAAAAACAATCCCTGGAAAAAACGCAATACTATTGAACATTTGCTCACTAATTGCAATCGTCATGCATTTGGTAAACGAACGAGACGATTATTATTAGAGCATACGTCTGAGTATTCGTATTTGGGTGCATATATAAATAAAACGCTATTGATCGAGCAACGAATAAACGCGCTCGCCGTCATTATCATTACTATTATACAGAGTGACTATAAAATGTTTGCACGGTACCTTGGTTTATAGAAGCTAGTTAAACACGTATGATTCCACGAAATCACAGCATATGTACAAGTATAACGTTATGTTATACGCAATTCTCCAAAGTCACGACTGGCCGTGTTACTGATTACTATTATTATTATTATAAATATTATTATTATTATTATTATAATTATTATTACAATCATCGCCGTCATTTTCTGTAACTGTACATCGTACGAGTGATCACGGGGACAGTCACCACTGTACAACGGTTTTTAGGGTTTCCGATGCTCCTAATCTTTCAGTATACGTCGTACACGACACATCAGTATGTTCTACATTAACAGTGTGTAAAACGCTTCAGCCACGAGACGGGTATACACTAGACCCCAGTGCCAACCCTTGTTATAGACCTGGCCGTTTGCGTGTTATTAACGAAAGTGCTCGTTCTCTCTCCCAGTTCCTCTATCAGTACACGTACACAAATAGGGGTGCTTGGTACCTCCAACACTGTAATGATTACAGCACTCCTGTTAATTTACGTGTTACGGCATATATTATTAGTGCAGTGTACACAACGTAATCAGTTACCGCACAGTTTACACTGCATTGGCGAAGGTCCACTAAAGTGATTAAAACCACCACCAAAAATTAGTCCACCGACTACAACTGTAAATAATTTATCGTCACGGCGTTCGGACTTTCAATTATTTCCCCTAAATAATAAAATTTAATCGATAAAAGAATAGTATCGACGAAGCACACTCTAAAATAAATTATATATCTACCGTTATAACATGTTAAGTATATGTACGAATTCGTATTAATATTAATATTAATACTAGTAAACGATTAATCGATCATTTGCTATTTATTTTTAAGCTTAGTTCTTACCGTTATTTTAGGGATTAAGGCTTTTGTGGCTACACAATATATATTTATGTATAAGTTAATGCAATTTAATATACAATTAATTTCATGGATTTTATTTTTTTTTAACATAAACTCAAATAACAATAACGAATATTTGTTTTCAATATCGATGATGCACATTTATTTGTATTTTTAAGAATGAAAAACATGGATAAAAGTCATACATATCAGGGTAACTACATAGGAATTGCGTTCCAAAATACGAAAGTATATATCGCGATACCTGATTTTCTCGCGACATGTACGAATTGCGTCCTGGTTAATAATTTGAATTGCATATTTATTGTAAATTGTTTATTGCTTTAAAATTTAAGGTTGATTTTGAAAATGATGTGGTTAAAATTTGTGATTGTATGTACACACACACACATATATATATATATATATATATAAATGGAGACAAAAAATTCGAAATTGCATCAGTTGAGAACGGCTGGGCCGATTATCTTGATTTTTTTTTAAAATTATAGAGAATATCGTGGAGCGGGTTTATAGGGTTTATATATGGACCTAATTCCACCCCCGGGAGGTGCTCAAACAGGAATTTTGAGATTTACGATAGAAATTTTTGTTTTTGTTTATAAATGGTTGCTATGGGGGTTATAAGATTTGAGAATAATATTTATTTATTAGTGGTTAATATAATGAATTACCCGACGTTGCAAGGTAACCAAAAAAAAAAAAACATAAATAAGTACTTTGAATACGCCAGAATGCCAATTTTTGTCGTAGAACAAATGCAGCTACAAACATGAGAAATAGAAGAACGCAAATAACAGACGAACAATGCCAATCCGATAGTGCGAATGATTCGTAGTTGACTCACGCAGAGCAAATGACCAACTACGCCAACAGGTACATCGAACATTTATATCTGATTCATTCCTGCGTCTAGCATTCCAGTATGAGCCCGATATTGAATATTATGCTCATTCAAAAGTAGTAATTTGTGCTATGGACAAGGAATGCCCGCACTATGGCTCTCAAATTCAAAAATGAGCCAGTCTGGATGTGTTGTGCGTCAGGAAAGATGCAACTACCTGAAATTGAAACACCACCTGAACCATTGAACGGTTTACTTATCGGTACAGATCCAGATTCTAACGTGTTCCTGAAGTCAATTAGAACATTCAATTCATGTTTTCAAATGACATCGTTCGGAGCAACAGAAATAGTTCGTAATACTAATGAAAATGGTCAACAATACAATTCTACACTACGGATTTTAGTACGTTAAGGTTAGGTTAGGATTATGTATTAATTGATTATATTAATCCACCGTATTATGTCAAACTTGGTATAACTTTGATACTTTATTAGATTTAAATCATACACTAAGGTACGTACAAACAGCACTAGGTCTGCGATCTACCGCAGGTAGATTGCCTACCTGTTAATATACTGATGTGAATCAGAATTTTTATTCCGGAGAGAAAACTTAAGATAAATCTAGAACATCATCCACCGAATATTAAATAACGAGTTGAACAAAGTTAGAGTCATATAATGTTGGTATATATAACGAGCAACGAAGTTCACGGGATCAGCTAGTATATATATATATATATAATTTTTGTTTGAAAATTATTGAACGAACACAAGACGTATTATATTTTTATTTTCAAACTCAGTCATAGTTTTTTTTAATAAATTCTGTTTTTTTTTACATCCTCTCTTCGTTTGCTTCTTAAATTTGAACTTCGCATTTTAATATAAATGTCAGTTTGAATATTTTTCAATACTTCAACAAATTGAAAAATGTTAGGATACGATGAATGAAATATTCCATTTAATTCTAAGTGAAATGTGTTAGTGGTATGCATTAACCAGTTTGAGAACTTGGCCTGATATTTTGAAATTTACTTTCAAAATATTATCAACTCTTTCGTCGTTAGGTTTTACATCCACTAGTTCTTTATAAAAACAGTTATTAACTTCATCGGGTTTTAACGATGAAAGACCAATGAATAATTTCAAAAATTTTCCAATTTCAGATTTATTTTTAAAAACTGTAGACAGACCAAGATTTTGAATTTTTCTCCAGATTGATTGTCTCAGGTAAAATGTACAACTTTTGCGTATAAAATCAGGAAAAATATATCTGAAGCAGCTGAGTGTATGACATGTTCGAAGTCTACATAAATTATATTTGACGCAAAATTTAAATTAAAATCGGATAAAATATCATTTAGAGGCGCAATCCGAATGCGCCGATCGGGATCGTTGTAGTCTCGTTGCGAAATTTTCGTTTTACATCAACTGATGAACACTGTTTAGTATATTAATTAATAGATAAACATATTTTTAAGTTCGTATAAACTATATTTTCGTACCTCACAGCATTATTTTATCATAGGTAGTGTTACGAAAAAAGTTTCTCTAAAATGGTCACACAATTGACAGATGGGCTTCAATGATTCGGTCAATGCTATTGTGATTTTTTTGCATTTCGATGTCGGGCAACATTTGATTTAAATCTAAGTAATTTGTTGTGTTTCTTGTACGAGCCATTGACGTATACATAAAACACAAACATGCACTTTGCAGTCAGTAGAAATAATCGTTATCGACATGATCATATGTTAGTTCTTTATATTAATATCATACGATTCGAAAATGTTTGATTATTACATTTACACTATACACCTCATAGTTCTTGCGTAGTATTTGAATTGTGTCCAATTAGTCCGATAGTTTTTGTTTTTTTATTTACAATTCATTCCTAAACCGTTCTTTATCTCATAACAATCAATGTAATTTAGGATTCCATACGTTTGTTATTTAACTATCGTACAGTATGTTGTAAACGCAGCCCAGGTAAATATGACAGTTGTTTTTTCTCGAATTTATAAAAAAAAAAAAAAAAAAACTAAAAGTTTGATGTTTACGTCGAATTTGGTATTCTAACGAATATACCGGTTTAATATATATTAATGTGTGACCCGATCACGGTTATTCTCAACAATGGCACAATAATTTACGATTGACTATGATGGGATGTGATACAATTACGAAAACTAAATACAGTATCCGATAATGATATAAAACGGACGGTACATTATTATAATTCAATACAATTTGTTTAGAAAATATTTCGACAAATAAATATCGATAAATTCCGTAATAGAATACGTTATGTAATACACATTGTGTATGTGTGATACATATTGCGATATTGCTATTGTACGCGTGCTACTTAAAATTATAACTGACAATATTGTTGTACATTAGTATTTTCATTTAAACTATTGAAGTATTATTGACGATAAATTATTGCGTATAAATCCATTGGGCGCCTCCTAACCATACATTATTGACTAACGTTTGTGGGAACAAATCAGGCAAGTATAATGTACGTAATAGACTTAGGATACGGATTGAAATGTACCAATATATCACGTGCAAATTGAAATACTCATGTATTAAATCAGTTGATATTGAAGCTAAATGTGAGGTTATATCCACAAGTACAATCCAAAAGCGGTCATAAACACAGAGAATTAAAATTATAATTCATTCAAAAAACCAACGGTGTGTAAGTTTTATATTTTTAATCATTGTTTTTTTTTTTATAGTCTCTGAATGATAAGTTGAAAAATCATTTTTTTCTTAATAATTTATACTGCATAAAATTTAAATTGTTTTGAGAAGTGAAGCGACAGTAAATCAAATCGAATGATGTTCAATGCTCTTATTGTAATAAATATATTAAATTCAAAACCATTAAAATGTATTATATGTGATATGTATTTTATATATTTTATATTTATATATTCATTAATTATCTATATATATAAAAATGGAGACGAAAAATTCGAAATTGCATCAGTTGAAAACGGCTGAGCCGATTATCTTGATTTTTTTTTTAAATGATAGAGAATGTCGTGGAGCGGGTTTATAGGGTTTATATAGAGACCTAATTCCACCTTCCGGGAGGTGGTCAAACAGGAATTTTGAGATTTACAATAGAAATTTTTGTTTTTGTTTATAAATGGTTGCTATGGGGGTTATAAGATTTGAGAATAATATTTATTTATTAGTGGTTAATATAATGAATTACCCGACGTTGCAAGGTAACCAAAAAAAAACATAAATAAGTACTTTGAATATTTTCTATCTGTTTGTGTCATTAAAAATGCCAAGAAGACGCCAGAATGCCAATTTTTGTCGTAGAACAAATGCAGCTACAAACATGAGAAATAGAAGAACGCAAATAACAGACGAACAATGCCAATCCGACAGTGCGAATGATTCGTAGTTGACTCACGCAGAGCAAATGACCAACTACGCCAACAGGTACATCGAACATTTATATCTGATTCATTCCTGCGTCTAGCATTCCAGTATGAGCCCGATATTGAATATTATGCTCATTCAAAAGTAGTAATTTGTGCTATGGACAAGGAATGCCCGCACTATGGCTCTCAAATTCAAAAATGAGCCAGTCTGGATGTGTTGTGCGTCAGGAAAGATGCAACTACCTGAAATTGAAACACCACCTGAACCATTGAACGGTTTACTTATCGGTACAGATCCAGATTCTAACGTGTTCCTGAAGTCAATTAGAACATTCAATTCATGTTTTCAAATGACATCGTTCGGAGCAACAGAAATAGTTCGTAGTACTAATGCAAATGGTCAACAATACAATTCTATACTACGGATTTTAGTACGTTAAGTTTAGGTTAGAATTATGTATTAATTGATTATATTAATCCACCGTATTATGTCAAACTTGGTATAACTTTGATACTTTATTAGATTTAAATCATACACTAAGGTACGTACAAACAGCACTAGGTCTACGATCTACCGCAGGTAGATTGCCTATAGGTATACCTGTTAATATACTGCTATGAATCAGAATTTTTATTCCGGAGAGAAAACTTAAGATAAATCTAGAACATCATCCACCGAATATTAAATAACGAGTTGAACAAAGTTAGAGTCATATAATGTTGGTATATTTAACGAGGAACGAAGTTCACGGGATTAGCTAGTATTATTATATATTTTACCGAACGAATAGACAGATCAATTATAACTTAGGAAAAGCTTGCTTTTTATTATTATTATTTTTTATTAAGTACTTTACGTGTTACATAAATATCATTTTTAATTGATTTAATATTATACTCTGAATTTAGATATACCATTGAGCTCCACTGAGATTCGATTTTTGATCGCTACAGTATTGCTATTTTAGAATAAAAAATTATTTAACTGTTTTTTTCGCATTGAAAAAAACGAGTTATCCAAAAGTACATTTATATTATATAATTTTTTCTGGTGCATCAGAATTGATTCCAAAACTGAATTGGTTTCCAGGTTATTTTAAATGCAATTTAAATTTTCCTTCCCATTTAATAGAGTATTAGGATTATCTGTATATTCTAGACATTTGTTTTATGTGTTTTGTTTCAATTATTTAAATAATGTCGTAATAAAAATAAATAATATTGGATATGAAATTTAATCATTTTAGAAATTTAAGTTTTTTTTGGTCAAAATTATCCAACTCTCTTTATACTCGCTGTCCTTTAATTTTTGATTTTGTGATTTTTCCGTACTACGTAGTTACACGTAAGTTTAAATTTCAATATCTTTCGAAACATTGCGTGATCGAAAAATATTCGGGCAGACGGAATAGAAATTATTATCGAATTTGCTGAGAAATCACTCACAGCAATTAGTTGTTTATTCAAAACTATTATACATGTGTACTCAGCGTACATCGCTGATAGAAATGTACAGTCTGTTTCAATATAATTTCCTGTTACATAATCATAGAAATTATTAACCGTATCATTAATTGTTGTCATTGATAACAAATCATTAGTACAGCTATAGTTCACTTCTTCGTGCAGTAAAAAAGATCTGTATCCGAGAGACACAATAATTGTGTGTGTTAAAGGTTATTTCATAATAAGTATAATTGTACATTGTAACGATGAGAAATTATATTACATCGTATTTCGCTTTACTCAAAAATATTTATTGGAAACCAATTCGGATGCAGCCATTTTTCCATTGATTCGTTAACCATTCCCATAGGTGACGTTTGAGACGAGACATAAACACTCGATTAGAAAATGTACGTCAGGTTTGCTGTATGTAACCTGAACAAAACCATGTTCATTCAAGAGGCATCTTCGGTGGTGGAGCGAATGGCGCAGTCACCCCTCCCCATGATCATTTTTTCAAAACATATATGTTTTTTATTATCTATATCATAGGTACTAGTAATATACGTAAATGTGAATACATGTACGAAGTTTGCCTTCTCTCTAAAAAAGGGACTAGAAACGCCACTCTAGATTCACTCTCTTAAGATACCATTAAAGATGTTACCACACACCAGCAAATATTTCATAACTCATTACACTAATTTTCAAAGTTTGAACCCCAACCTCAATATATAAATGTAGTTTGCATTGATATGGTAAACATCTATAGACCATGATATATATATATATATATATATATATATATATATATATATATATATATATATATATATATACATATATTTCAATAGCTAACCACCCAATTATTTCTTTAGTACACCATCCTTGAAATGTTTTCAAAAATATAAATCAAAGAAACCTAAAAATTATTAATGATTGAAGTACCTACCTACTTCTATTTTATCAACTGAAACTTAGGATTAGCTAATTAGTTTATCATTTATCATTTACCGATTTATGAAACACTAATACTTATTGAGATATATCGACAGTTTTATATACCTGCGGGTACACCTAACCTATATATTTTGTAAACGGTTTATTTTTTTATAAAAATATAAACTTTTTGTAATTTTGTAAAAACTAAACTTAAATAAAGTACCGTCCCATGCGTTTTTTTTTTTAAAAACAGTATGAATACGCTAACATATCTGATAATTTAGTCCGGGTACTCAGTTCCCACGCTCTCCCTCCCAAAATTCAAGTGCTGTAAATGTTATAATTTACACAGTATGGATGTTGTACCGACAGAAATAAATTATTTCGATGGATTCTTCCGTACAACAACACTGCATGTGTGAAATGAAATTGCCTATGTTATTATCCTTAAAACATGACCGACTGTGCCCTCGTGTGTACGATATTGTTTCTTGAATTATTACGTTTAAATGTTTTACTTTGGAATTTCGATCGGATATTTGAAAAGTCCAAAATAGATTTGCGTGTGTAATAATAATATCAATAAATTATGTTTCAGTTAGCCGTTATAAACATTTTAATTACAATCGACTGTCGAGTACATGGTAACGAGTCGAATACATAATTGTTTTGCACAATCAGATTTAACGAAAGAAACCAATTACAGTTTGATAAAGTTCATAAAACCTTTAAAAAATCGTTTTGTATAAAACGCGCGTGCGTAAGTAGTATAAATAATTGCAAAGCAAACTACAGTGTTATTTTGAAAAATAAAAATAAATAAAAATTGTCTGTTGAGAATAAATGGAAACAAAAAAAGTGTAAACATTTTACATTTTAATATAATCCACTCAACAGTTAGACTTGATTTAAATATCATACATATATCTTCATACACATCATGTTAAATTTGATTAAAGAGAGAAGGGAAAAAGAAATTAAACGTATCGGATAGGAATATTATTATTTATGTGCATATAAATAATTATTACTGGACGAGTCATTCGAGTCAAGAGTGTAAATTAGGTATAATTATTGTTTTCATTATTAATAACTGGACGAGAGATCAAGGCCGATATAGCTTTGTGTGTGTGTGTGTGTGTGTGTGTGTGTGTGTTTATTCTATTCTTCGCCGAAGACATGTCTGATAAAAAATAATACTATTATGTATGACACATTATTATTGTCTTAACTTATTTACACGCATTACATGTACATAATAATATTATACACTACGTATGTCACCTAAACGAACGTCTACCCGGCGGTTAGTTATGTTATCCTTCGCGACGTTTACGGGTTGTAGCATGTACAAAATGTGATTAAATTTAAAAATAAACAGAAAGCGCATCATGCTGGCATCGTGTTGATTATTGATCTCAACATCCGAGTACGAATGCACGGCGATGTGTACCGTAGCCCGTAATCATAAAATATTACCGATATACGCTGTATTGGGTACGTACATCGGTGAACACGGCATTACACCTGTATAATTATATGTAAATTGTATGTACTGATAAATAAATTATAACAATTATTATGCACATCGAGACAGGGGCGGTGATAGCAAACATTTCAAAGGGGAAGGGAGGGTTTATATATATGCAAATTTGCTGACTTTTTTCCAAAACAAAATTTCACAGTACCAATATTACTTGAATTGTTGATGATTATCGACTATATAAATAGGTCATTCGTAGGTGAGGATATTGCACCCCTCCCCTCTTACACCGTGAAACCATGAGCTATCATTCGTAAACAATAAAATACACCTAACACACGGTGTGTCGATTATTTATTATGCACAATCATCAGCTTATCCGTCTGCGTCTGCATGCGTATTACGTACGTTTCGTGTTGAATAACAAATACTTATAATAATAATAATAATAATAATAACGTTATGATATTATATTATACAGATGTGTAATGAGTTTAATGTTGAAGTGTCGCCACTTATAACGCTGCTCGGATAATGATTTTACATATAATGATTAATCAATTAACCGACGTTTCAATGTCAACCGTCAAAGTTCCAACAAGGAATGCCAGTAAAGCGGTGATGGTAGTGGTCGGGTACTTAAAAACTACTTCGCTTAGAACATAATTCACACACGAGATGAATTTTTGGATTTAAATTCAAGCACATGCGTGTAATGTATAACACCACTTGCGTGTATTAGCCGTTAATCGTATGTGTATGTGAGTGCGAGTGCAGGGGAAGAAAACACTTTCGAGCCGATGTCATGAGTATTGTTAGACTTTTTTTCGTCGTTCAATTAAATTGCACACGAGCAATATGCGTTCTACACAATATAACGTTATAATAGATTATATTACGTCGATTCAATCAGTAATAAAAAAAAGTGCATTGTGCATTGCGAATGCAAGTCATTCGAAAACCGTCTGAACGACCGACTGCACAAATTTCACTGCAAATCATTAATTTTTTTTTTTTTTTTTTCAATGCTCGTAAAAAATTAGCTATTAAATGTTTTCACCAAAAACGTATTTATAACTGTAAATTGTACATATTAAGTCGAATGAAAATGAAAGTTTTAAATAATACGTTAAACTGACTGACCTACACGGTGTTTGTATATTATTATAAAACACCCGTTGATGGGACACATTACTAGTGAAACATCGTACCGTATAAACGATTCATAAAATCGTACTACTGATAGATATATATGTAATAAGATGTTTTGTATTATATTTATTACAATTTTGATATTGATGTAAATACCTCGTGTAGTACATTCAAATATTTTTGAAAAAAAATTTAAAATTTAAAACAAATATTGTGCACGTCATTTGTTATGATTAATATTATGTATCGGTTCTTGTATCTACTGAAAAAATAAACCTATTTAGCAATAGAATCTATTTCTAAAGTACGTCAAGTTATGTTAGAATACACCGTGTCATCAACGATCTATATACGTGTGTAACATAAGTGAAGATTATAATATTTTTCAAATAATACTATTCCTGAATATAAAGTGCTCATAAAATATATTTATAGTGATTTCGATTTAAGTTTTACTTTTGACGATTTAATCGAATTGCTTATGCGTAATATTTTTAACCGTTTACACTTTTATCTTCACTAGACCGTAGACTCTATAGTTTACGTTGATTTACATTTAGTGTTGCTAAAAAATTAGTCATAATTCGCTCCAGTGCATTTTCCTGTTCTTATCTTCGTGCATATATTATGCCGTATCAATACATGAAAAGAAAACCAGACAGAAACTCAATTTTTGCCAACACGAACGGAACGATTTCGATCGCTTTTAAAAACAAAAACCAGACTAGGAATGGACCCTGTATTACGGGCAATATTATTTACAATGACAAATCGATTCGTCGTTTTTGCATCAAGTGAACGGAAAGCGTATGACATGTGATCGACCTTTTCGAAATACGATTAGGAGAGGATATACGCTACTCGTGTGTCTTCGGACCAATAATGCCTTTACGGAGAATCTTGTATCATTGCAGCGGTAATATGTCTGATGGGAAACAATATTAATTATTACGATTGAAATCGTGTTTACTTATATCTGTAATAAACCTGTTTTGGAAACGTTAAAGTGAAAACATTTACCGTTAACATCGGATACCTAAAAATGTGTTACTCACCCGGTGACTGAAAATAAACTTCAAGGGATCAAAACGCAATATTGTAATTTTCTTTAATCGACGTGTACACCGCACCGTTACAAATGCAATTATGTATACGAACCAAAACGGAAAGTGAAAACCGGACAATGATAAATCATTGGCGAATCGCACGACACATTAATCATTGTAGGTGCGTGTGTAACTGTAGGCATAAACGGATCAATCGTTCGGATTGATTGATTCTACCGCGGGTCGTGTACCGTGTAGACAAGCAAGTAGGAGCGCAAAACGATCCGTTTCGCGTCGTGTTTTAACGGATCGCCTCTGCGATAGTAAACCGCGCGTGTACTGCGATAACATTATCTTAGGTAGATACGTATAGTATACGGTGCACGTTGCACCAGTGGCGAAGACGACTTCGAAACATCTACCGGGGGACAGTCTCGCTAAAAACACGACAAAAAAAAAAAGAATAACGCGAAAATTCTGAAACTTAACACTGAAGCTTTCAGACAAATTTCGGTGTTTAAAAATTTAGTTTATGAACAGTGATAAATTGAGAACGTTTTAACGTCTAAACAAAGTACGAGCGAAGCGAAAACAGAAACCTGTTGGTGATTTAATTTGATCCGCATGGGCAATCTGTATTTTATAGTTAAATGGTTTATGGTTAATGAAACCCGGACTTTATGGGATGGTTGTCCTTTTCAACAAACAAAATCACTTGTACTTATGGGTCATACATGAATACATCATACGCGAGCACCATGACCCGACGACCGAACAATTACGTTGTATAAACCAATAGACGGTAGACATTGAGTACAGTCACAACGAATACGCGAACCGTTTCCAACGGTGTGACGACGAAAGTTCGTGAAATGTGTTTCGTGACGGGTGCTTGGTGTTGTTACAACCTATTCCTGAACCACCGCCGGCGTCGACTGGAAATCGTCAAAACACCTCTGTTTGAGCGATTGCATTAGTGTTAAATATCAATCGTACCCGGTGGAGACGCCACATGTTACAATCCTAGGATTTCAGCGTTACGTTTGACATGCGGACGTGCCCTCGAGCCAAGATTAGAGTTTGTGTGTTCAAGTTCTGAAGTCGGTAAACTCTGTTTTAGTTGGGGGATAAACTGTGTACAACACGAGGAGATTAGATCATATTTATAAGGTACATACGAGTGGGCTACGTGGAAGCTATTTGATCGCGGGGACTGCAACGAAAACAGTTGCTTCGGGTCAAAAATCTCTCGTTTTATTCACGACGATATTTGTGCAGTGCACGTACATGCACACGTACGTGAGTACACACGTCGTGTGTACTCATGCGAAAGTGTGCGCACGATATAGTCGACGTACTGTCGCGTTTGGACGTTTAAAAGCACCCTTTTTTTGTACATTTTAATAATTGTTATAAGACTCCGATGTTTCTGTCGATTCGTTTTTGTAATCGGGAACAGTACTCTTTCTCCTTCCGAACATATCTTTTCGGACGATGAATCTACAACAACTATTCCGCGTGGTGTATACGTGATTTGGTAATCGGACGCAGAAAGTTTCTTTGAACGGATAATTTTTCGATTTTAAAATATATTATACGAATATAATGTGGAAATAATGCTGAACACCCGACCCGTCCACTATTTGAATATATTTCGATAAAACTACTCGTTTTATGTTTCGTGACTTGACATTTTTCCGGAACATTACTCTTTAATCCATTTAATCTAATGTTAAAAATCAGAAGATTCAACGCGACAAGTAGTTTTATTAATTAAGAATTTAAACTTTGAAATGCGTCATATTTTTTTTTTTTTTTTGATTTTCGTGGATGTAAATCATATTTTTTATGATCAATCTTTTGGGCGTTCAAGTGAATGAATGTTATTTCTAAGGATAGAAGGTCTAAAAAGTCGCAGAATGAAATTTAACATTATTTCAATGTTATTTTTGTTAATAACTTATACGAATAGGGTTCGGGACTTATAGCATACAAATTGTAGAAAATATGTATACACATATGCATAAAAATAAAACGGATTTTTTTTACAATAGCAATTCCATTTTTTTTTTTTTTTTTAATTTGATTTATTAAATTTTAAATGTAGAAAATATTTGATATTTAGTTATTTTTTGACAACAATAACTCCATAAGATCAAAACTGTAATATTTTTTCTTTATGATCGAATTAATTTTTCTTTTTTTTTCATCTAAAATGAAAAAAAGAACCGGATGGGCCTTGCTCTGCTGTACACTTGGGGGTGGAGTGCGACTCTTCATAGGTTAGGTCATTATAATGGATTTGTTAAATTTGAATTCAATGATAGGTATCATTGTATACGAAAAACGATTCTGAACGGAGATGATATGTTAGTCTAGAATATAATACATTGTTATTTATAAATATTGTAATAAGTATATTTTATTTTGAAACGAAAAATTTAGAAAAATTGTCTATAAATAAGTCAAAATATGTTAAAATACTTTGAAAACTTAACCATGTATAGAAAACGTCAATATAAAGATTTGGTGAAAATTTCAAGTTGTTGCAGTTTTTCGTTTTTGAGTTAGAGCATTTTAAAAAAAACCGATATCTTTGTCAGTCTAGAATATTATACATTATATTATATTTTACATGTAATTTTATGTCAATATTCGCTGTTCAAACGCTTATAAAAAAATATAAATATTTGGTGAATATTTCAAGTTGTTGTGATTTTTGGTTTTTGAGTTAGAGCATTTTAAAAAAATGTAATTTGTAAAAATGTGATTTTACGTAAAATTTCCCGTTTTTTCGTAATTTTTTTATCGTTTTTTTCGATTTTTTTAAAAAGTATTTAAAAGTTGGATTATTGACTAGCCAATGTACCATCTACATTCACTTTCCTTTCAGAAAAGTTGCTACTTAAGCAAATCGAAGCATTTTTACTGCCAAAAAAGGTGTCGTCAGACACAAAAATAAAAAAATAAAAAAAAAAAACACACATCATTGTAAAACCAATAGATTCCATCACTCCGTTCACAATCTAAAAAAAAAAAATTGAAACAATAAAAGATTAGCTATCAACTTTTTTTTCCGGTTCTTTCGAGACGCTCGTTGCGTACAGTTAACGGAATCAATAGATGCCAAGTTTCTCTCTGAACCAATGCATATTTTAACTAATATTTTGGGTGACATAAATGTTGATGATTAAATATTTTTTTCCGCCTAGTAGATGAATTAATCATGACTTAATAATGATATTTAATAACTGAGCGACAACGATGTTTTTGTAAAAAATTAAGATATTTGTAATTATTTTATAATTTTATTTATTTAGTAATTCGTTAAGCTTGATTTTGTAACTTGTTTATCATTTCGTTTGATGATTTAAAGTTGAAAATATAAAATATATTAATAAAAATCATACGATATTTTATTGTATTCTATACAGTATACAGTATTTGTAAAAAACGTTGTTGTAAACAAACGTTCACGTGAGTTCAAGATCATATTTTTTGAATGATACGCGAACGTCACTCGATTTTTTCAAATTAAATGTGAACGTGAACAACGTTTAAATTGTTAAGGAATTTGAACGATTTTTGAAGCGTTCAAATTTATTTACAATTTTAAAAATATATCTATAAATGATAAATATTGATTATAATAATATTATAACATATTATGTCTAAGAATGTCTCGAACGTGAAAGAGTTTCATTTTTATACACTGAAAGTCAACATAAAAGAGTTCAAACCTTAACTGAAAGTTCCGAACAATAATTATATATACCATTACGAGTTTAAATATTATATTATTATTAGAGTTCTTAATGTTTGAATATTAAATACTGATTTTTTTTTTTTTTCCATAGGTCTTATTCATAATAAAGTTTGTCGATTTTAACGATTTTGATTATACGAGCGGATTTTTTTTTTTTTTGTGTCGCCCAGTAAAAGTTCCTTAAAATATTCACTGCCCTGGACGAAAACCCGTAATTGGTGTTGGGGGGGGGGGGGGATGGTTGCGAGCGATCATACGGCGCCAAGGTGTTTTGCCTTTGTAGCGCCTTCGATTCCTTGTCTACCACCGTTACGACAGTAACGCATAGCGCAAGTGTTCCCGAAAAATAACAAGGGGCAGTACGAAAATGTTCGGTCGAAATCACCGTTCCTGCACTGCCGATTCGAATTTTGTTTTTGAGGGGGAAAATAAAAAAAACGACGAGAAATAAAGTACCGTCCATCGTCTTATACCCAGGTCACCGGCAGTGCATCGTCATGCACATTGCGGACAACGTTCGTCGGTAACGCACACCGTACGTGTGCCCGACACGAAAATGCCTACTCTCATTGTTTCTCCAAACCTAGTTGGATTACAAACAACGTAAACAAAAGCAGCAATAACACTCGCGATGACCGAACGCGCGATGGAAATGTTACGCACTCGGAACGAGTGCGGTTTACGTTTACGCGCACCGGATACCCGGGTTAACCGCGTGCGGGATCGACGGCATCGGGACGTGCGCGATGACATCGACATGCGACCGACGACCACGCGCGGTTCGTGATGAAATGATGGTAACGTAACCACCCCGTGCACCATGGTATCCATCACACACGCGCGGGCACGTTGCCCACTCGCCGTCGATACTTAATGATCCACATCTACGTGGTACCCGGTTGACGGGGCCGTGCAGGCCGTGGCGGTTCGTGCAGGTTTACGTAAGGCGGCGCACAAACAATTTGTAAGACGACCATGCAGGTGGGCAAAACAACATCAACTGTACTGTAGGTATGATACACGTAACGCAATACTTATCAACGTTTACATTTCTGAAGCTCTCCGAGCTCTTCGTCACGGCAAAACGGAAATTAGTTAGAAAATAAATTATAACCTATTGTGTACGAAACACGAACACAAAATAACACAAAATCTTGTTTTCACGATCGACGCGATACGCGGAACGATAAAAATTGGCGCGGTGTTTCTAACCGACGTGTCTACGCATGTAGCTGATTTCTGTGCGGCCCTGCCGGATCACAACAAACGTGCTTGAACTGAATCGCTAACGGACACACTTTTAAACGCGAGAAGATTATTTTTTTTTTTAACAAATACTTTTGTCGATTACAATTATATCTAATAGTTTTTCGTAAAATGTTTTCGTGGTAGTTCACGAGCTCCTGCGCTCGAGCCGCCGCTGCGCACAGACGTTGCACGTGTACGACGTCGTCGTCTGATATTTGTTCAATTACTGTGCACAACCGCTGCAAAGCGATGTTCACAAACGGCAGTGCTGCGTGAACGTGCGCGTACACCGACGTCGACTTCCGACGTGTAGATTCTCCCACGGCAACGGGGTGGATGACAGTGTCGCGATCATCGCGCTGTTCGGACAGGACGAAGAGGCAATAACGTCGGCAAACGTTGTAATAAACTCGTGTTCTCGGCCCGATTAAAAACATGATAAAAAAAAACACAAACAAACAAACTTATTATACCAACGAAAAATGTCACGTCGACTACATTTCGGTCGGTTTCAACGTCGTAGAACAAGTAAGAATCGGTCGTGTCGTAAAAGTCTCGAGGTGAGATTTTTACTCCCTTCGTTCCGGTTAGGCAATGCAAATTCACGAGGGAAATGAACGGCGTTGCATTTATTAACCGGAGTACGCGGACCGCGCACTGTTATGTTTGGTTGGTAACGTTTTTGAAACGATTTCGACGGATTTCCTTTAAACACCGCCGTACGTGATGTGTTGAATATTTACCAACGTTTACATGTTACGTCGATATCGTCGATGAATAAAATAAAAAAAAAAAGAAGGCTTTTTTGCCAGAAATTTAATCGACAGTATAATATGACCAGTATAAAAACGTAGACGTCTCCAAAACGTTTTCATGATGATTCACTGTTTCGCAAGCTTTAGATGTGCCACTCTATGTAAACACGATAACGTTATACTTTCTTGCAATATAAAACTTATTGTTTTCGAACCTGAAACTAAAAATAACTGTGAATGTAAGATTAAAAAAATAATTTATTGCCGTATAAAAATGTGCGGTTTAACCCACATATAAGATTATCATAAGTATCAAATGTCGACTATTATAGATTCAATTATTTTGTTGTGTAAACACAAAGTTAAACCGATAAGAATATTGTTGACGGACTTGTACAAATCTGAAAAATAATATAACTGAAAAAACGTTCACACGTTTTATCAGTAGATATAGATAAAAACAAAATATAATAATAATAATATAAATTATGATAATAATTATAAGAATGATAAAATAATACGAATGTATGAACAATCAAATAAATGTATGGTATGGATAAATACATCCATACCATTCTTTGCTTATCAATTCAAATCTATTGTATCATTTGTGTATCTATAATAAAATATAAATGATATAAATCGACGATACCAAAATGTTAACCTCATTGTCGTCTTATTGTTCATACGACCATCAATAATAATGTAACTCGGTATAACATGCGTACATGACCCTATATCACAGGTTTCGTTCAAGTTTTCACGACAGTTACTCATATCAACTGTACATAGTACCACATGTTGTAGATACAATGTTTACACTTATAACGATAAAACTCGGTACGAAAACGAAACGATTATTCTTTTATGTTAATAAACAATCGGACATTGCTTTACCGACGACCAACCTCATCATGATAAACCGATTGCAAGTGCAATAAGCTAAACAGTGATCGTCTATCGCCCAGCATGCGCAGTAGAACCAAAAAAAATTTTGCCGATCAACATTTCTTTACCCTCCTATTTTACAAAAACATAAATTAGAGGTGGGTCCATTTTACTAAAAAAAAAAAAAAAATAATAAAATCGTCAATTGTTGTCGAATGATAAATTAGAAATAAAAGAACAAATTAATTATTTTAAGTATAATTATAATATCATAATACACCGTACGCGCCGAACTTGGCGGGTGGCTAAAAATAAAATGAATATAATAAACAAGTACTCACATCGATAAAGATGCATTAATCAATTTATAAAATAATAATAAAAAATTAGATAATAATAATTAGTTGGTGTTAACGCAACCAGGCAATATGTAATTTATAAGATATAAAATATAGTAAAATTACTACAGTTTATAATATTAATATATTTTTTTTATAATTATAGGACATTTCAGCAACAAATGAATACCTGTTTAAAAAAAATAAATATAACAAAATATTGGAGGATAATAAACATAATTTTAGTCTAAAATTTTTTCGAATATCATCAAGCTTTCAGATTTCTACGAAATTCGAGTAACACATTGGAAGACTTATGTACTTGGAAACTTGGAATCGTATTACCAAATTTTGAATTACCGATGTATATTACACTCGATAATAAATAATAATTCATAATTATTTCGTTGAGTTTTTTGAAAATTTCGAAAAAAAATATAATTAAATTCGTTTAGGCACGATATTCACAGGAAACATCGCATCTAACACATCTACAATATGGACTCTACATTCGATAACGGTTTTTTTTCAAATATCTACGATTAGTCATAGTTTTTCAATCGGATACGTCTTTTCCATTCATTGAGCGGAGAAGTATAACAAGAAGGATACAGTCATATCGAACCTATTCTGTTTAAATGAATGAAGACAATCGCATCGATATATAAACATACTGCGATATTGTTCCCTACGGATACTGTTGATTACTCGTATGCTTGCCTAATATGTTACTAAGTCGTCGAAAACATATCTTATATCACATTGCACCACCATGTCTGATAACAATATATTATAATTAAGTACGTGGCAACGCACGCCCGATTGATACTTGTATAGTTGCACGTGTAACTTGTTATAGGTTTGAATCACTGCTACGGTTCGTATTATTGTCGTTGTACACAAGGACGTTAGAACACGTCAAGTTAAGTATACACGTATACTGTTTATTTGCATGTTTATTGTTACGGTTGGAGATTTATTTTAAGCATTAAACATATGAAAATGGCGGCATCTGTGGCCATTGGAAGTAATACATTTTAAGTGCATACGTTACATGTATATTAATATGATTTTACACAGAATAACATTTTGAGGTATAAAAAATAGTGAAAAGAAAAAAAAAAATGAAACAATAGATTTACGTACCTATTATGTATAATATATGATTCACACTATATTTATATGTTTAGATTCTATAAGGAACTCAAAGAGTTTGAAAACGTTGTTTGGTTTGGAGTTGAGTACATCCGCAAGATGATCTGAGATTTAGAGAATTATTATTTTGTTATTTATGGAGTTGCTGTTTTGAATTGTCATTATTATTATCATCATCTTCGTATTATCACCGCTACAGTTTTCTGAATTAAACTCGAACATTTCGCACGCAACTCGTCGTGCGCGAATACGTGATGGAGGACTCGAATGCTTCGATCGGTGAAAGATTTCGGTACCGTTCCGTTTATGTCACTTTTGCCACGTCAAGAACATTCAACCCTGATGATGAAACAATATACGTTACGTGTTTCCACTAGAAATATGCATGAACACATTACGTGCATATTGTTCATCCGAGTCAATTGTTACACGCGTTATACTTGTATTGTTTCCACTATTTAAAACAACTGTTTTACTTAAATCGTGTGCTTATATATGTATTACGAATGCATATAGTGCGGTACAACTCTTAATTATAAAATATTGTATTGGTTGTAGCGTTTGTCCGCTTAGGCAGATGTACGTCGTACAAAGGAAACTGAAATGAGATTAGAGCATAACCCAGTTCGAAAAATAATTAATCTGCTGGACAATATGCACAATACTTAATAGTTCATCTTAATGTAATATTATTACCGCGATCCGTAAACGACTTGCGGCAACGACAATATGTTCGATGAACGTACTCGTAGTTTATATAGGTGATAACCTCCAGCATTACTAAGGGTTTATTATACTACGGACGATTGTAAGCTCGGCCCGGGTTTTTTTTTTCAGGTAAAAATGATTGTCGTGTAAACTCGGTCCAAATAAAAATATTCTTATGATAATTGAGAACCATTTAGCATTGCCCAGAGGACACCACGAGGAGGCCAAATAGTTGAACATTAGCCGGAAAATGTTGACACCGATTTGGATTCGATACGACGGCTTAGGGAGGCTACGTGAAATTGCCCCCCCCCCAGTTATGACATTTGAATTGTGTTGAGCGTGTTAAGTTACAAATTATGAGACTTTTGGTACAAATAGTTGCAAATCAGTTGCTATTTTTTCGCGCTCGTTTTGTACTAGAACTAAAACTTGAGGGGACCACCTTCACGTACGGGTTACATTAGAATACTTAAAATGTTCTAAAACTAACAGTGGTTGCCCACGTTGGAACTAAGCTATGTGTGCCATCGTCATCGTTGTATAAACACTACTGAAACGTTGTTTCAAAAGTCCAATACGAAAATGAAAATATTTGTCTCAATGTTTAAATATATTTTAATATTGGTTAACAAAAAATTGTTCATAATAAAATGCAGTTATGTTACCAATTTATAATTTGTAAATTAAATTATGTCGTGTTTATTGTGTATTTTATTGGTCAAAATTATCGGAACGAGATTACAATCGAACTTTTTTACTATCTTAAATGTCTGGGCCGAGTTTATAATCTACCTATTTAATTACCTAAAATTTCAGGACCGAGTTTACAACAAAAATGGTAACCGTGGGCCCAGTTTACAATTGCCCTTATACTACACAATGTGCAACGTATTATTCCGTGTCGAACAATATAAATAAAATGTATTGTAATGTTGTAATGTATTGTAGTGTAATCAAGTGGCAGCAAATATTCACGCTTTATGTATACCGTGCCGATGCTACAGGCGAAATAAGTAAATAAATAAATAAAATATTTTATTTCATTTAGATAATAATACATATGTGCGGACTGAGCGCAATAAGTAAATGTGTAACACGAAATATATTAGATGACGTGTAAAAAAAAAGTCGCCAATATTATTAAGCATGCAATTTTACTAATGCGGATCGACGGTCGTGTAGGTATTAGCATTGATTAATTAACAGTATCAGGTAACGTGTGCGGAAGGGGTAGGAGAATAAGGAGGGAATGCAAGTAAGTTTCTAGAGTAAAAACTAGAGAGACTTGTTTCTGTAGTGGTCGTATGTAGCACTATAGAGTGACGGCAGCGGCATGTAAATAATGAGTCTCGATAAACTCACTGTGTAATCTACCGACTAACTTCGATTCTGACCGAATTTCCGTTATAATAATAACGTAAACTATGCAATATTCATAGAAGATACAGTTATGGTTTCACGTTATGATATGCAGTTATTGAGTTCATAAAACAGTTGGCGTTTTTTATTAATATATATATATATAT
>JASXSY010001642.1:0-92500 GCA_034509805.1 Sipha maydis | reverse complement strand
GTATTCCTATAGGTTACGTTTGATTTGGATAGACTTCTGCAAAATGTACTCTGAATAATAATTATAGTTATGTCGTGGGATTTTAAAAGATTGTCAATCTCGTAAAATATATAATTATCAAATGAGCAATAATATGATGTTCATTATTAAAAATATAAAATATAATATTTTAATATAATTACATACAATTTTTATATTTAATTTTATTAATTTATTATATTTATAAATCTTTTAAATATAGTAATTAAATGTTTATTTTACCACAGTGTTGAACAATGATGGTCCAAATTACAGGCGGAGATGAGCACCCATTGGGTGGGGGGGGGGGGATTGCCTCCCACTGTAAAAATTAATTGAACATATAATTTAATAAAATAAAATATTTAACTATTAGTACCTAAATGAAGTAAGTATAAAAATACTGAATGCAAGAGGTAATACACAAGTTTTATCGTGGACACATGTACCGTCGATAATTTTTGGTGTACCTATAAACATTCAATACTACAGTTATTTTATCAGACACGTCTTAATTTTCTCTGACTTCGGTTAATCTGATTTATGAATTGACAGCTGATAATAAAATACACGCATCGTCGCACCAGCATCTTGTGAACTATTTTTAATATTTTTGGAGTGAAACGAAGAAATTTACAGTTTTTATTTACAAAATAATTCATTAAATGAAAATGTTTCATCAATTATTATTTTTAGAGCTTTACATTTTTAGAACTTAATAGTGTTGAGTGAAAAAAATTGTGTAGGGAAAAAAAATTTTTTTTGTGTCTCCTGTAAAATTTACTTTTTGTGAAAAGTGTGGTTTTTACAATCACCTACCTACTCATTTGATTATATTGTATTAAAATATGTTTTAATTAATTATTATCTACCATAAAAATATTGTTTATATAAATAATAGCATAATACAATACCTATAATGTCATATTTATATTTATATGTTGAAATAACATTAAACATTTCTTTGCCATGAATTTAAGAATTTTTTGTTATTTTGCCCTGCCCCCTGAAAAGTTACCATGGATACACACAAACGTTCTTGATATTGTGTTATCTTGACCGTAAGTTACTCGCGCTGAGGTGGTAGTTTGTCAACCGATGTTCTGCACGTCGTGATTGACCGTTGATGTCGTTAGTTGTCTATCTTTCTGCCGTTCTATAATGTATTCGATATTTGAGGAGATTTGGCTAAAAAAAACGTGAAGTGTTAGGCTTACGTAAAAGAGCCGTAACTGTGAGAACGAAATAAGTATAATAATATTATAGTATATATAGTATATTATAATAATATTATGGTACGTTGTTATTATGTAGATACAATTATTATAATATATAACTACATGTCAAAATATAATACAAATTTCAATAGAATGTTTCAATTGAAATGTTTTTTCTTTTATATTTATAACACATCCATGCTATAATATGGTGATAATAATTTGCAACCTAAAGTTGATTCGAAAACAGGGAATATCCGGAATACAGCTATAGTAATTGATTAATACACGTGGCAATGTTATAGAAATATAGAACTTTTATAATATATTCATTCCTTAAATAGATTTTTTACATAATAATCGCATTATGATTTGTTCATATTATTAAGTAACTATAACAACATATTATCGTTTTAATTTGTTTTCCTAGGTAGGTGAGTAAAATTATTAAAACGCGATAGTCATAACTATAACTATAATATTTACGCGTATACCATTCAAATTCAATAATTGGTCGGTAAGCTGGCAATGATTTTTAATAGAGGTACTAGAGGTCTTCGAACTTTATTAATCGAGGGTCGCATAAAATATTAAAAATTCTCTGAGGGCCCAAAAGTGTATAAGCACAAATCGTTTGTAATCTTATTGAAATATATGTACTTATAATGAGTTGAAATCGTTTATTAATTTATTGACGATCTATAAAAGTGTGTACAATACGTAAATATTATGTAATATAATATAAAAAGAACGATGAGAAATGAACTGCTAAAGTCGCTTCGCGTAAGAAGCGCTCAGACGTGAATATTTAGTAATAAAATTGCATTATGAAATTATTTATACAAGATCGCTATCGATTCACATTTAAGGTATAGACAACTATAGTTGGATTTCTCGGATAATTGTTGGAATCAATTGAGCAATGAATCCATTGGATTAGAAGCGTACCTATGTGGTAGCTGTTTGTTCTATGGTTAGATTATATCGTTATGCAAAGATGTATTGGTAACGTACCAAGGAGCATTGGTTATCATTCTTAAGTAGATATCTTGAAATGCTTGAATAGGTCTGGTATTTGTTGGATTGATCAGACTCGAGAGTGCAATTACGTAGGGCCAGAGATAGGTTACGGTAGGCTTTTGTACAAATGTATATACTTTTAAATATTTTAAAGGTTGAATATTACTGGTATCAATTTTTTAAATTAACTCCAAATGTTTGTTTGAAACATTTTTGTCCGATGTATACTTTAATTAGACAAATTTAATTTTGGAAAATGTTTATTATAGATCAAAAAACCAACAAACTGTATCGTACACAGATATATTCGATTGTAAATATATTTAAATTTTAATATTGTGAACTTGGGAGAATTTTTTTTATAAAAATTAACATGTATTTTCGCGAAATTTGATTTTCAGTACGTCATTACATTACAAATCAATAATTTTTATCTGAAAGGTGGGCGATAACTTCTCAGTATCACAGTAAAATAGATTTCTTCAGGATCTTACGTTGAGATCGGACAAACGTTGTTGAAATTGGATTTTATGTTCAAAAATTATTTTTCGGGGCATATTCAGAGAAAAAAACCTTGCATTATGGCTCTCTCACTGTTGCGTTTAAATGTAATCGTTCAACACATAAATCATGATACAGATGATAATTGACACGTGCGCACGACTACGAATTATTATATTACACATATTTTAAGAATATTTACCAACCTTTGAGAAAAGGTAGAGGGTTACCGATACAGACTTGTTTGCAAGACGTATTCCGAAGGTCTCTGACCTAGATCATATATCTTATTCAATCAATAATCAATCTCATTAAAATACTTTATAAATGTGTTCGTAGAAAGTAAAAATTGTAATCAGTTAATGAAAAACGCAACACGATTATTTACCGAATGAACCGGCGCGCCATAACACGAACAGAATCAAAAGTCTCGAGAAATGTTATCGGAAGTCTAGAAACCAAATGGACATAATGTTTCCGAGGAGAAAAAATAACCTTGTGCTGAACTCCGATTGCACGCTTTGAGAGCGAAAATAATTAGCGTTCGTATCGATTACTGTTTACAACCGGAACCGAGACGTTGGAAAGTAATAGAAATAATAATAATAAAAAGCTAAAGAGATGATGATAATGATGATGGTGATGATTGTAACATGGTGAAAGAATACAATTAATTATATTGATATTATTACAAATACTATGTAAAGACTATTATTTTTACCAGGTGGCGTCGTTATTTTCTAATAGAAAGATCGTATACGTTTAGCGCCGTTTGGTCGATACGAGAAAAAAATAAACAAACAGTAAACAACAACAACAACAACAACAACAACACGACGACCGTCCACGCAATACAACAACGCATTCGTCGACGGGGTTTGTTGTAAATAATCCAATGCTATACGATTTGCGCCGCGTACGCCCATAATAAAACAGCCCGTGAGTGCACGCGCTGAAATCCAATAGTGGCGCCAGGGAGAGGCCGGGTAGGTCAAAGCCGACGAGAACATTTGAGGGCCCCGATGCTGGTCGGTTCCAGGCCCCCTTACACTTGTTTGGCCGAGATATACGTACTGTTTGTTCACACTTAAATGCAATAAAAATATTCAAATTTGCATCCTACGCTACGGCAAATGAGTTTACAAAATAATTTTGTACAAAATGCTAAGATAACAAGTCCTCTCGGAGGTACGGACCCCGAGGGCTCCAGCCCTCGCTACTCTATCCTCTCGTTGGCTCTGGGGTAGGTTACCCACGCTTAAAATGCCCAGCCCCACCAGCGGCCCTACTTCCGGCCTGACCTCAGACGTAACAGCATAGCCATTTAGCCAGAATTGTTTGTAAATAGTTTTGCCATAGTGTATAATAATCGTTTAAAGCTTTAAAATTTATTAATTAGCTCGTATTAATCATTATTATTATTTTTTTCGTGAAATCTTATTTTATTAATTTGTTGTTGGCATCCTATTGGCCCTGCCTAAATAAACAATAACCATGTGCCGCCATTGCTGAAATTTCTTTCGAGGTCGAGACGTGCGAACTTGAAGAGCGTATCGGACGTACGCACACAGGGTTGGGGGTAGGGGGAGTTAAAAAGGTACGCGCACAGCGGGGCGGCGTGGTGTGCAGAGCGCGGTTAATGAACGTGTTAAGAACGGGCAACGTAAATAAAGTGACGTAACGCTGCGGACTGTGTTCATTGGCTTTTCGCGGACGACAAGGACCATTCATATGGGGGTGGCTCGATGCGTTGTTCACTCGACCCCGCCGTCGACTGTCATCAGCACAATAATATTATTATTATTATTATTATTATTATTATTAATTAGAAAATAATAAGCCGTATACGATCCGTGTAAATAATGCAATAAGTAAATTTAACGATAAATAATCCAGTCCATGATCGAATGATGGAATAAAGTATTAAACGACGCTTGAATTGAATATTATCGGACAGTTGATTCAACGATATGAGTTTTCATTATTTTCTTTTTTTTTTTTTTTTTGACATTAGTGTAAACGAGAAGATTGCTAGCTCACTACAATAATATTTATGTGCGCGTATCATACGTTATAAGAATAACGTATAATGTACCTGATTTTTTTTTTTTTTACCATCATCATGGCGTAATACAATTATCATCGTATATACTGCTATGCGTTTTATTTTTACATATTATAATTTACACGACGTTCATGTGGACAACACATTAGCAGCAGCGGGTGGGCGGTGTAGAATAAAAATATTGTTATTATTTGATTTGGCCACACTCCAGCGTGCACGCAGAATATTATAATAGTGACCTTGAACGTGTACACATATTGTTATTCGATAACACGCCAAAAAATGTTTAATCCTACAAAAAGGTGTAATTTGTATACACGTACGTCATAAGTACTTGTTATCAAATTCATATCGTTTTCGTACTGATAATTACTACTGTGAGGCCAATTAATTAAATTCGGGTAGCAATGAAACGATCTGAAAAAAAAGAACACACGCATACGAAAACATACATTATTGTTCGTGTTCGTGTATGGCAATACAATGTTATGTACGCACTATTTTTGGTGCGAATTTATGATTCTACGATGGACAAAGGGCATACGTAAACTGCGCCCAAATGACCTTTTTTTTTTGTAAACTGCGCCCGAATTTTTATCTTAGTTGAAAAGGTATAGTGTAAACTGCGCCCGAAATGTTATCTATGTTAAAAAGGTATAATGTAAACTGCGCCAGACTTATTAACTTATTAAATTTTCACTTATCAAAGTCTCTATGTTTGACGATTGTGTACTTTTTCAAGTATATCAGAGACATTTTATTTGGTAGACGTTTATATAAGTGAAGAAGCTCAGTATCCACCTGAAGTATGAGCTCAAGCATCAGCAGAGCCAACTTTAACCACAAATGCATGTGAGTCTTTTCATTCTCAATTTTTTTATTTATTTTATTATTATTTTTTTTATTAGCTTTCGGCAAAAACCATTATAGCTCAAGAATTATTACAATAAAATTTCACAATTAATTAAATTTACAGTTATTAATAAAGTTAATGAGTAGGTTATTTTAACAATAGAACATTCTCACTTTAATTCCAGCTTTTATACAACTCATCCAAATATTTTCATGTTCATAGAAAAGTTAAAAGGAATTCAAATAGAAGTTTACATTAAACTAAATAGTATAAATGAACCGTTTTAATTCCAAAACTATAAAACAAAAAAAAAAAAAAACGCGAAAAGTTAGAAAATTTAAATAATAAATATAATAGTAGTCAAATTCCAATTGATGAATATGTATCCACCATATTTAATTATTTGTAATATTTATAATTATTTTAATTTTTAAAATTATATTTTATTTTTAATTATTCAAATTAAACGGCTGTAACGAATTAAGTATTTTACCCGGGCGCAGTTTACATGTCACCTTTTTACTCTTGATAAAAACTCGGGCGCAGTTTACATGTGTGATTTTGTGTTTACCTGTATTTTGGGCGCAGTTTACAATCGCCGATGGACAAAATACCGTAAAATACTTATTAATTTCGTGGAAAAACTCAGTTAAACCGTGTGCATCAACTGAGAATTTCACACATTCAATGTGTAAATAAGAATATCTCGTGCGCCCGTCTCCCACTGATTGTGCAATGTAATCGAGCTGTGTAAAATATTTTGTCGAAACAAAAGCAACATTAATAAAAAAAGAAAAAAAAAACTTATAAAATTACGTACAATAATATTCTTTGTGTTACATTCGTACTTCGCGGAAACCCGAAAGAAGTGGAATGCAGGATGCCGGTATGTATAAAGCATAATTTACAGTATTTAGCATTTGTACATATATGTAATAGAATGTGTGGGTCTAGACCGTAGAGAAGAATTATTCAGAAAATATCTAAAAGTTTATAATAGCCTTTTGTATTATAGTATATAATATAACGCAGTAGTTCCCAACTGGGAAACGAAGTAATTCACCCCAGAGGTGAATTTAGATACTGCACGGTGATAATATATTCTGTATATGTATTGTATAGTGATGATGAAATAACAAGAATTTTGTCGTTAAAAGAATTACACCATTCTATAATCAATGAAATTGAAAACAAATTATTATTCAGACGGTCGCCTTTCGATAATAATTTTACGAGTATTTAAAAATGATTTATCTCTTCATAGGTTAGGTTACCTCGTATCCATAAGTGACAAAAAACCTCTTCCTGCATTAATCTCATTTGTATTAATTTATCTTAGTGAATCATGTTTTTTCACACTTTTGCAAATAAAACTCAAGTAAATAAATCGGATGTGGAAAGTGCATATGCATTGTGTATTGTCAAAAGTATCCTAACAGATAAAGGAATTAATAAAAAAAAAAAAAAACAATCCCAAATTTCTCATTGAATATTTTAGATTCTGAACGGAGTGAAGAATGTATTGATTTTACAATGATGTGTGTTTTTTTTTTTTTTTTTTTTTTTTTTTTTGTGTCTGTCGACACGTTTTGGGGCAGTAAAAATGCTTCGATTGCCTTATGTAGCAACTTTTCTGAAAGGAAAGTGAATCTATTTGGTACTTTGGGGGGTCAAAAGTTAAAAATTTCCAATATTTTTTAAATGCGACGGGAAAAACCATAAAAAAATTTGGGAAAAACGGGAGTTTTTACGCAAAACCAGTTTTTGACATAATCAAATTTTTTATTTTGCTATAACTCAAAAACTAATCGATGTAAATACTTGAAATTTTCACCAAATGTTTAGATTAGCGTTTTCTATACACCATTAAATTTTCAAAGTATTTTGACTTTTATTAAGCTATTTATAGACAATTGAAATTTTCAATATTTTTAAGTATTTTTTTTTTAAATAACGATAAAATTTTTTTGGCTGCCTAGAAAATCTTGAAAATTTAATACAAGGTTTCTTATAAGTTGTTCCTTAACTGATAAAAAAAAATCTAAAATCGTAAGTCACAATTTTTTTTTATAAGTGCTCAAAGTTACAATTTATACGAAATATGTAAAAATCACGATAATTTGCAAGTTTTTTTGTAGTTAAAAATTCATAAAATTTTTTCTGTTCATACTTAAGGTTCAAAATTTTAACACGAGGTTATGTATAAGCTACTCTTCAAAAATCTTTAAAAAAATTTCTACCGGAATTAGAGGAAAAAATTTTATGACTGTTTGAAATTTAAATATTTACGAAATTGCATAAAATTGCGATTTATTCTCAAACGATTTTAAATATTTTTTATAATTCAAAAAGTATAAGTCGCAGATTTTTGAAATTTCTACCAGCTGTTAAGATTGGTATTTCCTTTATGTCATATTTTTTTCAAAATATTATATTGATTTTTAAGCCACTTATAGGCATTTAAAATATTCGATTTTTTTACATTTTTTTTTTATAATCGGTGATAAAAAAAATTTGGCTCGTACAAAATACTTGAAAATTTAATAGAAGATTCCACAGAAGTAGTTCTTAAAGTCATTCAAAAATTATTAAAATCCATAGGCACAATTTTTTTTTATAAGCGTTTGAACAGCGAATATTGACAAAAAATTACATGTAAAATATAATATACTGTATAATATTCTAGACTGACAAAGATATCGGTTTTTTTTAAAATGCTCTAACTCAAAAATGAAAAACCGCAACAACTTGAAATTTTCACCAAATCTTTATATTGACGTTCTCTATACATGGTTAAGATTTCAAAGTATTTTGATATATTTTGACTTATTTATAGACAATTTATATTTTCGATTTTTGTTAAATTTTTGTTTTTAAACATCTATAAAATTTAATTGATTGAGCGAAAACTCTTGAAAATTTTATTCTAGGTTTATAATAAGTTAAACTTATCGTAACTAAAAAATATCGGTGATCGGTTAACTCAATTTTTTTTTTATAAGCCCTTAATTCTCAAATTTGTATAAAATGTGTAAAAATCACGATAATTTGCATGTTATTTTGTAGATAAAAATTCATAAAATTTTTTTTGTTCATACTTAAGGTTCAAAATTTTAACACTTGGTTATCTATGAGCTACTCTTCAAAAATCTTTAAAAAAATTTATACCGGACTAAGAGGAAAAAATTGTACGACTGTTTGAAATTTAAATATTTACGAAATTGCATAAAATAGCGATTTATTCTCAGACGATTTTAAATATTTGTTATAATTCAAAAAGTATAAGTCGCAGATTTTTGAAATTTCTACCAGCTGTTAAGATTGGTATTTCTTTTATGCAATATTTTTTTCAAAATATTATATTGATTTTTAAGCCACTTATAGTCATTTAAAATATTCGATTTTTTTACATTTTATTTTTATAATCGGTGATAAAAAAAATTTGGCTTCTACAAAATACTTGAAAATTTAATCGAAGATTCCACAGAAGTAGTTCTTAATGTCATTCAAAAATTATTAAAATCCATAGGCACAATTTTTTTTTATAAGCGTTTGAACATCGAATATTGACATAAAATTACATGTAAAATATAATATAATGTAGAATGTTCTAGACTGACAAATGATATCGGTTTTTTTAAAATGCCCTAACTCAAAAACGAAAAACCGCAACAACTTGAAATTATCATTAAATCTTTATATTGACGTTTTCTATACATGGTTAAAATTTCAAAGTATTTTGACATATTTTGACTTATTTATAGACAATTTAAATTTTCGGTTTTTCTAAATTTTTCGTTTAAAAATAAAATATACTTATATAATATCTATAAATAACATTGTATTATATTCTAGACTAACATATGAACTCCGTTCAGAATCGTTATTCGTATACAATGATATCTATCATTGCATTCAAATTTAACAAATCCATTATAATAATGACCTATCCTATAAGCGAGGTGCACTCCACCCCTAACTGTACAGCAGAGCGAGGCCCATCCGGTTCTTTTTTTTTAATTATGATTTTAGTATAAAATGTATAAAACTATATTCAAAAATATAAGGAAAAAGTTAATAAGTTAATTTATATTTTGTTTTTAAAATAATGAAAAAATAATTGTCATTATGATTATTTATAATATATATTATATTCAGTTATTTTTGTATCACTAAAACAAAAAAAGGGTCGTTTTTTTAATTGTGGAAGGGAAAGGGGGAGATTTTTAAAAATTGTACAAAGGATACATAGAAATAAAAGGTTGGGAATCACTAATATAGCGTATAAAACGTACTTGATGAAAAGAAAAAAAAACAAAAATAGGAAAGATTATTTTAATTATAGCAGTGTAATGTTGACATATGATGTATGAATTGATATGTTCTTGTTGCAATTTTATACGATAACCAAATAAAGTACGCGGCGATAAAATTCGATAAAGTTCATGTCTATTATACTCGTATTTTATAAACATGGATTATGTAACACGTGCACGTTGCTTCAATCGTTTGGTTTACAATTTATAGTTTATAACTTCAACGAATAATTCCAATGTTTGCCTATTCACTTTTATCTTAAAATTTTTAGAAAACACACATATACGCCGTCACATAATCTAATATTTAATGCACGACGTACTGAACTCGCTCTTTAAATGTAATATTCATGAATAACAAATTAAATAAAAGTTCCGACAATCGCTTGTGTACCTATGTACACGAAAAACAAGGGAAAATAATTCTCAACCAGTGGCGGCTTGTTTTATGGTGCTCATAAGTACGTGAACAACCCGAAAAAATTTTATAAACAATTATTAGACTCGTATAGTAGACAATAGTTGGTTATTATTATTATTATTATTATTGAAAATTATGTTTATTATCAATTAAATAATTAGCGGAAAACACATTCGTTGAGCTTCGGGCGGCCGTACAATAATTAGCTACATGCGCGTAGCTACATGTCGGTTAGTAATACGTGGTTAGTAGTTTGGAGCACAATTAATGTGTGCACCGTACTAATTTTTATCGTTCCACGGATCACGTCGATCGTAAAAATAAAAACGTTTCAAACATAATCAGTTTTTTTTTTTCTAATTTATTTTTATTCTACCATGGCTTATACAGCTTAAATAAATGACATGTACTTATGCCTATGACAAAATTAATAATCTTTTACCCGTTCTCATAGGTATCTTACAAATTGATCGCACATCGCCCAATATGTGAACTTCAAGAGCCACCACTTGTCTCGACGCACCCACTTAATGAGAACCGTTCCACTTTAAAATAAACATTTTGCAAATGGTTTCCCCCCCTCTCGTAGATGTACTACAAATCTCGGAGTAAAAAGTAAAGCGAAGTAATTTCGTACCCGCCGAATTGAAAACCCTATTCAACTCCATCTTCGGTGACTTAATTCGTTGCGGTCGCGTGAAAAAAACATCGGTTTCTAGGCGCGGTTCCAGCACACCGAACAACAGCAACAATAAGACGTAATGTATACATCATCGTATCTGTTGTTCGTGGCATAGTTATACGGTACGTACGAATGCATAACGCACAGGCACGTCGGACCCGTTTAAAGTAAAACGCGTTTCCTTTCGTCGTCGTTTCAGTTTTGTATAGATATGGTGAACCGTAGTTCTCGTATATACGCTAATGTTGTCGTTGTTGTTGATGATGATGCTACAATTCGACGAATCTATACGGTTCGGTTGTACTCAATGATTTTATCGTTCTGTTCTAACATCAAAACGTGTGTCACGCTGAACAGACGTTATGACGTATTGAAGGTGTACTTTACCGCAGTCCTTACCCGGAACGCAATAAAACGGTTCAAGTTTGGTGCGATAAACGTTATGGATACCCGGGAAACTCTTGTTTTGCATTTGGACGCAACTAGACTATATCCGCATCCATGCGATTTTTTTTTTTTTTTTTTACATTAAAAAATCGCTTAGAATTTCATAAACATTTGGTTTCGAACGGACGGTAAGCAATTATGGCGATCGGAAAAATTAACCCTTTTTCAATTGATTAGAATCAATGATGACCATTCACCGGCTGGTTTTAAAGTACTGCCGAGACGGTGATTTCAGATGTCTGCAGTGTTACTCGTTCAATCGATTTCTATTTATAGTCCCTCAAAATGTGTAGTATAGTTTTCTAACGTTCTCCAATCGTCCTCTGGATTGACCCGAGTATCGTTTCGGGCGTAAGGGAGAGTTGCCGCGCTGGTGTGCAGCCAACACGTCCCGAAATAGCACACGGTTTCCGGAAGGGAAATGCGACATCCTTACCAAATGGCCGCAACGTAAACACCAGACTGATGATCGACTCATGGGTCGTACGTATAAATCACAATGTCGAATAAATCGTAACCCAACACGTTCGAATACCATCGGAATGAATACGCACATAACAATATTATTTGTCGCACATTTACCATGCAAATGCTGTTTTTAATTAATTCACGTAAAAGTAGCGCACTAACAAGTGCGAATATTTTATTTCGTTATTTCTATGAAGGAAGATTGCGGCTATTTCATACCGATTATAAAAAAAAAAAAAATACCATCAATGACGTGTGATAAATGTACGACGAAAGACTGTAATAGAAACTTAACCACACGAGTCGTAAGTAATAATTAGGGTTCGGAAGTTGTAGGAATTGCATATTGTTCTGTATGTTTCTAATTTATAGCACACCAAGCTAGAAATCTGAAATATATATTGGTGAGTTAAAAAATTTAAAATTGAAAATGCATATTTTGCATATTTTGTCAATTTTAGCTAAAAAAATGCATATTTCTTTGATTTTGCACTCATATTATGCATATTTCATATTTTCTAAATAAAATGTTTATAACTTTAAAATTTTATTTCTTCGTCTGTATTCTTCAATTAATATTTAATACATAAAATTCAAAATTATCAACGAAGATATTTATTACCATTGTCACAGTCAACAATTAATTTAATAACAACAATGTGATATGCATCGTTCACGTTCAAATGCCGAAATACTTATATTAAGTACTTTTTACCATATCGTCAAAATGCCAACCAATTATACATTTTTTTCAGTTATTAATAGTTTTTATGTTTATTATTGATTATTAACAGCATCATATGTGTTTTTTTTGAATTTCATGATATTTTAGTCGCGTAAAAATTGGTGCCTATCAATGAACGTTAAATTGTAATGGCTCCAAAATATATATTGTACTTTTAAATTTGTCGAAAAGATAAATTCAATAGGAAAATTTCCATCAAAAATAGTATGAAAAGTGAACTGAATTATTATTATTTTTTAACAGTATTCTTGTGATAAATTTTGTATGTTTGTTAAAAAATATATTAATATTTTTATTTTATAAGTAAAAATTGGTAAAATTTGAATTATTTTAAAATCTTCGTCAACCGAATATAAACAACGAAACCAAAATACATTCATCATATTTGCTTCGTTGTTAAATTAAAAAAAAACTTTACATCAGTATTGAGCGATTTAATAAATTTATTTTACTGTTGTAACAGTAAGTTAACCCACACTAATTTGTTTTAATAGTAATATTATATAGGTGAAGAACGATTAATACTTATATTCATAAACAATATAAAGCGTTAGATTTATTTCAAAACTACTGAATTTCGATACGTAGTTGTATACTGATAAAATACACCGATTTAAACTGAGCGAGTAAAAAAATTGTTAAAAATTTGTACTCTTAACGGTAAATCTGCGAAGTATACGGGAAGTATAAAAAAAAGTTGATAAAAATCTTTTTTTTCCCAAGGGTACAATAAATAAATTTCTATGGAAAAATACTATTCCGTCGATGCTGAAACTATATATTCTTATAAAATACAAACATTCGCACGTTTTGTCTTTTTGTACCTATGGCGAACAACAATAAAACAGCACTCACCATTTTAATTGATAGGACCAACAAATAAAAACAACTTAACTATTCGAACCGCCGTTAACGATCTGAAATAGACTTCGAGGACAGGATCTTATTACTTCCTCGGACCACTGTAGTAAGGGTAGCCTTAATGAAGTTCAATTAAATTATGATTCAATGTGAATTGTTTGAACGGGTCATAATGTTCTATATAATATAACCTTGAGTTAAACGATAATTGGTTCCTCCGTTAAAAACTAGTAACTCATTTTGGTAGGGAGCCGACTGTCACATATTATTGGCAGAGTCCTGAATTTTTTTTTGTTTTTTGTTTTTTTAAAAATTACATATTGTGTTTTGGTATACAATTGCATTTTTCTTAATTGCGCAGTAATTTTAGTTCATTGCCCATATCTACTGTCAACAGTCGGAATGTGTGATAAAACATTTTTTTTTTTATAAAAAATGGGTATCGTGTATAACTTACCTTCCTGATGTGTAATTATTTCAATTAAAAACTGACCAATTACCCTCCAATGAAATAAATGTATTATACAATTAATTAAAATATTGGTTTTACTTTATTACGATGTATGATATTATAATTATTATGTTTCTTATTGTGCATTAAATTTAAATTTTTCATTACTTCACACCGAACCATTTTTCAATTAAAATGAACATAGAATTTCGTTTCTTAGTTATTATTGCGGCAGTAGAATCGTTTTCTGAATTTAAACTTGATGCTTTCAAATGATTTTCATTAAACATAATATAATATTTTCTCAGCGGTAACAACCCGACATTTTATACATTAAAAAAAAAAGAACGAAATCTGATATTTAGAATGATTTAAAAATTATACATTCTTAGAGAGTTAAACAATTATATATCAATAAACAATTATATTTCGAATTTTTCAAATTTCTATAGGTATGCGCCACAAAATAATGATGTATATTTAAAATATAGGATTTAAAATCATAAAAAATATAATTACATAAATTAATAAAATAATAACGGAGTACTTTAATATTAAAAAATCAATATATTATAACGATCGTATATTTGTATTTAAAAACAAAACGATATAGTTTACGGACAAATTGCAATCGACAATTCATGAGTTTCTATAATACCTACAGTTTATACCATTTTTGTGTAGCCAATAGATCATATTTTTGCCATTAATACTACTCAATCGTAGAGCGTGAAAATATTAAAACTATAATTTACCAAATTGAAAATTGTAAGCCACATAAATACTAATGTCAAGTAATAATGCGTGTTTTCATTAAATCAACGTCGTGCCGCAGTGGAGTAGTCAGTAGCAGTGCTAGTCCAACTTGACGTCGGGGTCCGGAGGGAAGATATTGTCGTGTGTATTATTGAATACTAAACAGTCGGTTGGAAATAAAACAAAACAAAATTTATTTACCAGTATGAATTTTCGAAAACCGGTCTGAAAAATATACAAGAGAAGACGAAAAAATTTGTTTTTTCAGAGTCCGTTGCCCGCGAACGATCGATGGTAGCACTGCGTCACACGCCGAGAGATGAATGAACTCGGACGGAAGGAGACCCCACTTCTCTGGCTCTGGAAATGTGTAAGGAAAATAATATATATATATATATATATATATATATTAAGTAAGCGCGCGTGTATACAGGACGGTTCAAAATGCGTGCGAACTTGAAGGAGCGTATAAAATGCGTGTGTGTGATGATCAATAATACACTCGTATGTGCACCATAACACTCTCGAAGACAAAGCCATGAATCGGGGATCAAGTGGCGGATGCTGCTGGCCCAGACCAATTGCAGAGATCCATATCAACGGTTGAGACTGCCGTCGATATTTTATTATTTTTTTCAGTATAATTTAGTGTGTACCGTTACAGATACGTGTTACATTTTCTCCAAGACTGAACGTTTTGTACGAGACACGCTGCCGCACGCGTAAACGGTGTGGCACATGTATTTTGATTATCGTTTGTGTACAGGCGTCGTGTTTACATCGGGGGTTGCGCGTCTGTTGTACTCGCCAAACGTATACAGTAGTAAAAATATGTGGCCCGAGTGAAAACGGAGTGTTAACTGATGGCGCTGAGCCGACAATAATATCTGTATTCGTTCCCGTCGTCCTGCGTTTGATTTTTATTTCATATAAACGTCGAATAATACGCTGCGACGCGTTTTACAGTCGAATCCCAGTAAAACGCGCACGGATACTATGATACTACACGACGCCCTTGTAATCATAAAACGAAAAACAAAATAGAGAAGGAAAAACCACAATCGTGTTCGTGACCACCGCTGCAAAGACGTATCTCAATAAAACTTTTCCAGACGAATTTTACAACACGGACACGCGTTAAGTACGAGAGTTCGACTTTTCTTTCCGTCCAAAACCGAATTAATTGAAGGTCCGTTTGTAGAATGTTTGACTCGATAGCTATGATTTTGTTGCGCTTGCGGTGAAGTGGGTCGCAGTCGGATCGTAACCGATCCAATCGGATCAACCGAAGCATTACTGTTTACGAGACCGACCTCCGACGGCCACGACTTTGAATAGTGTACTCATGTTTACGTCATGTGTATTATGACGGTTGGATCAGCGTTTCCACGCGATCCGTACCAACGGTGATCATAACATAAATAATAGTTACAGTGATGTGCAAAACCTGCCAAAGATAATTGCGGCGCAGAGCGTGGAATGTAAAACTTTGTACTATACGATGCATTCGAGTACAGGTTTTTCGTAGTATAACGAGTACATCGTTTTTAGCTGTGTGCAGGGCGGTAACAAGATAATAATGTTGACGGGATCAACGCTTGTCACGACGAAAACAATAATCATATAATAGAAAATAAATACCTCACACATGTATTTAAACCAAGATGTTTGGTGTGTTTGTTTACCTGCACGCGCATGCACATATGGTTTTTCTTTGGATCGCCGTCGTCGTGGTAACAGATCCCCAATTATATGTATATATGTTCTTCCGTATGTAGCATGTATATAATAGTCACTTTTAGCTCTCCATCTATACATATACACGTACACCGACCCCAATGTAGTGAGCACTTGCTGTAGTAGGGGATGTGCGAAATGTGACCGTGTTTCGGGAATGAATAAAACCACGTATTCGCGGATAGCCGTGGTGATTCATCTCGGGAGCAGTTGTGTACAGCACCTACAGTATGTGTACCTGCAGATTTTGTTTTATAAATTTAATTTTTTTCTATATCGCGAGTAGAAAATAATATAACATGCGTGCGCAATCGGTCGTAGCCACGGATATATCATGATAATAAAAAATGCGCGTAGAAGTAATAAAATGTAATAAAATATAATGGTAAGAAGACGCTTTAAAAATAATAATAATAAAAAAAAAAAAAAAACAAAACGATAAAAAGACAATCGTATTCCGAGTTGTATACTAGAGAAAATTTTCTGTTGCAAGGTATCACCCAGAATCTTTACGATCAATAATAGTTGTCCGAGAGCGGCGTAAGTGTACGTGTATTATATTTGATCCACGTCATAAAAATTATAAAATATTCAATTCACGCTAATAGACGCCGTGCACGCTTGTAAAGCATATTGCCGCAATTAAATTCAGTCATAGTTATTGATTTATATACCTGAATCTCCATGTTACATCGTCTCGATGAAACTGTATAAAGTTAATGCGATGCCACCGTCAACCAACCTTACCTCGAGTGAACCTCGCACGTATAGAACAGACACTTAGAGATTCATCTCATTATGAATGTAACTTTAACACTTTTAACTGTTAGTGCAGCCTGAACAAATCTCGTGCAACCGAGATACGCGCACAACTGCTGCTGCGCCACACGCCACTGCATCATTTTTCTACAAAGAGTCGAGTACTTTTTTTTTAAAAAAGATTTTCTCAAAACGATTTACGCGTTTCGTACGTCTAACAACGTAACCGTGATATCGTGCGGTCTGACGACTAGTTGAGCGCTGGAACGCTATGATGTTCTAGTGACTCGTAGGTTACTACGTAGTTTTGGCTGACGCGTTTTCAACGCGATTTTTGTAATCGTCGTCCGCCACGACTGGGTAAACGTGTTTTTAAGCGCACGCGCGCCATTCCGCGTGAAACAGTGGCAGGGACCGAGAAACCGTTGGCGGATTTCATCCCTAAACCATCGCAGCGACCGCGATTTATTCGGCGATAGCGTTGCGCTAAAATACGATCCGGAAAACGTGCCGCGGGGGTGTTCGCGGGGGCCGGTGACGTTACACATGCCTCGTAAAAACGTACTCGTGGAACAATAATAATAATAATATGTAATGTGTGTGCACACACTGCGTACGTGTACTATTGCGCATGTGCACAATAAATAATAATATTATCGTCGCAGCCATGGCGTGATGCAATGTTGTAAGGACGGAAAATCGGCGAGCGCTAGCCGAACCGCAACCGGCACCGGACACGGCCGCCCCCGCACGTCGGAAAGTCGAAAAGAACACGAAGCGTATGAACTGCGTTCGCACGGGTTCATCGGTCGTGCGCGAACGGCGAGCGCGGAAGGGGGTGGAGGCCCGAGGAGAGGTGTGCACAAATATTGCGTCGCGGGGTACTACGGTCGCAGTAGTACTATTACAGTGGTGCACTTGAGCGACGAAGATAGGAGGTCATTGGACCATTGGAACAAAGAGCGCCAGGCCGACGGCTGAAAAACGCGCCGGTCCGCCCTCGCCGCCACCGCGGAGCGCGGTAACACGCGTAACACCGAAAAGAACCCACGCGGTACGATATCGCGCGGTGTGGAGCGAGAGAGAGAGAGAGTGACGGAGCGCTGAACGAGGCGCGGAACGATGCGATAACGTGAGAGAGAGAGAGAGACGAAGTGAGAGTGAGAGAGAAAGCGGGAATGATGATAAAGACGGAGAGAAAACGACGTGCAATGTAAAACGTGGCGGGCTCGTGCGCGTGTGTGCCGTCGGTGCGAACGGTGTGCGGCGGATGTCCTTGAACTCTTAAGTCGGCGACTATCTGCTGTGCGCGCCCGTGCGATGGTGGTGGCGGCGGTGCGAGAGGGTCTTAGACCTTTCGCGCGCGCCCGTCGCCGCCGGTTGTACGCACGACCGCGACGACGTCGATGCCCGCCCGCCAACCAGCCCGCGTCGTCGATGACCGCTCGGCCATTTCCCTTCGCCTTCACTCCCTGACCAATGACGGTTGCACCCGTATGCAACACTCGTCGTGCAGCGCGTACAGTATTACAGCTGAATTTCCATGTTACATCGTATCGATGAAACTGTAGAATAATTTAATATGAACGATATCGTAAACGCGAGAATATAATTTACACGTATTTTATGTATATATATAAAATACGTATAAATTATATAATATAAATACCGTCGACCATCGTTATGCACGCAGAATGCTACGATCCGTAATAGCACCGGGCACCGGTGAAAATAATTAGATTGTTTAATTTTTCTGTTCGTAACACGATAACTCGATCTCGGAGATGAGATTTGATTTCGAATTCGATTTCACGACACCGATCGGTATCAATTTTATTAAAAATGACCTGTATACGAATTGGGGAAATACGTTTTTCCGTCCAGACGCTTTATGGACTTTTGAGTTTTATTTTATTTTTTTTTTTTTACCTCCAACACGGAACCTATGTTCACTCGACCGTTTTCAGATTTACTCATTTTATACCATTTCGTTTTTGATTAATTATACTCGAGCAAATCTCGTGAACACTGAATCTTGTGATATTTTTTTATCAAAATGCAACTGATGCGCTTGGCGATTTAAACGCCCGCCACCGTATTAGAGCTTCATAAAATCGTAGATAGACATAGTACATGCGCATTTTGGTTTCAGTAAGCAAAATTGTTCGATACGACCTTATAAAATACTAATAGCTATCACAGCTTCGTCCGTTAAAAAAAAGGAATTCCGCTAAAACATAATTATTTTTACCAAAACAGTTGAATTTCTCTTTCGATTGCTACGTAACACAAATATTCATAAAATCACGGACGCGATATACGAAATACCAAATTCTTCCTACAGATTAACAACCGGGTTATTATACTATAAGCTAAGATTATAAAGTATACGTGATGCCGAACACACCGTGTCGGTATCAACAACATCTAGGTAAGGTATGCTAGAAAAGTGAAACTTGTATGAGAATATATTTCTATCTATTATAAAATAGCATTACACAATGACGAACTGGCCACCGCGCCCAGATTCATCAAGAAGTGAACATTTATTTAATACTGTTCGGCTTTTACTTTTTTTTTTACGTCAATGTATGCGAATATTTATCCGCAAATATATTTCAAGTACATTCGCGGTCAGTATTGAGCCGAGATAAATATTTTTTTATTTAGTTAAAGATTATGATAGTACATCATAAATATATTCCGATAATAATAAAAATAAGCTCAACTAAAAATATCTTTATAAAAGATAAATCATAATCATAATTCATTTACGTAAAAAGCAGATATATTTTTCAAAAACAACGATTTTATATTAAATTATTAACAACAACAAAATATTAATAATAATAAATACATAAAAAAATGTATCAATTCCATCACGAATAAAACATTTTGTACTTTTCAAGTTTAGGCATTTCAAATATGTCTCGATTTTAAAGGTTTTATTTGTTTAAATCAAAAAAAATTAGATATATTTATATATCTGCACTAAATAATAGTTAAATTAGGTCCATACCCATAAGGGTTTAAATACTCGTCGAGCTTAAGGAAAATATTGGGTACTTCTTCAATCATATTAATTTTAACTACACATCTTCATTATTGAATATTGATTATTTTATTTAAACTTTTTATAAAATATACAGTCAATATTAATATTAATAAATGATACACGCACCGTGGCGTGAACATTTCTAATAAAGAACTAGTTGTCTAACTAGTCGTATACAGTGACAGTTATATTATTTTTATTTTTAAATTTATTTTTATAATCATAATATTGATAATTGCTTGGCTAAGAAATTTGTTTTATCATCGATACAGGTATTTATCATATATAATGTTTTCCCACTAAATATATATGTATATACATATATGCACCAAAAATGATTTAATTTTAGCAAATTATATGGATTATTTCATTACTACTATGTCATATAGTGTCTATACGCTAGTCGCAAGTAAAAATGTATAGGTTTACGTTCATAGTTATAACAATGTCAGTGTTTATTGCTGCAATAGTACATCATTAGTTAAGAAAAAATTGAAATAAATTCCATACAATATATAATCTACGTTTAATTTATGAACAGAAACATGATGATTTTTATTCTAAATTTGAAACTTCAATTTAAGAACCATTTATTTTATTTAATATTAAAAAAAGGCAAGTAGGTACTCGAAGTTAAGTAATAATAATAGTTTTGTAAGTTATGTCTAAAATTATTTTCTTTAATCTTATAAGAGTAAATTTATTGATTGATTTGCAAATACTTATCTATCTTTATTAAAGATAACAAAAAATATTAAAAAAAAAAAATAAAAAAAATTTAATCTGTACTAAATTTTTTTAATTAAAAATCAAAAAAAATTCTTAAATTATAAAAAAAAGTCTAACTTTTGCTTTCGCCTTGTTGTTTATAAATTTTCTGAGTGATTTTCTAAAAAATAAAATATAGGCGATATTTATAAATAGTTGTAAAAAATCTGGGTTAGGTCAGTGATCGTTTATAACTAAGAAGAAAGCAAAAAACAAAAATATTTAGAAAAACAGGAAATAAACAAAAAGAAAACAAAAAAGAAGCTGTTTCGAATTTTTTAATTTTACATGTTTTAACATGACATACACATCCAAAACACTACAAAAATAAGCAAATGCTTATAAGTTCCGAGCCATGGTTATGATTAACAAATGCAATGTATTGCAAATCTATAAATTACAGCGTTTCAACTGGATAAATTACAAATCGTCGAAATTATAATTTCGTAATAAAACAAAAAAAAGGTTTACTCTAAAAACTCACTCAAGTATAATAATTGTGTGTCCTCACATTTCAATATCTTTTATTGGACTAATTATTTATCACTTAACAACTAGTTTTTTGTGTTAGAGTGAGACATATCTCCTTCGAAACTTTTAAAAAGCTGTATGGTTAGTGATTATCAAATGCTATTCCATAATGTTTGTATTATGTATTGTGGATTTCATAATTAAACAATAAATTACCACGGGTACATGCACAACATTGTTAAACAATTAAACATTCGATGTAATATGGTTATACTTACAAGTTTACACAAATTTGAACGAAAACCAGTGATGTATGTGTCCCTTGTATGTATTTCGCCAGTCAGTAAGCCTGCCAATGATTCGTCTTCATAAACACAACACAATAATAAAAAAAAAAAAAAACAACCAACGTTAATACAATAAATTTACTTACGTATTTTACAGCAAAATAAACTAAACGACTACGTTTGTTTAGTTGAAATCACAATTAAATCTAATATACGTTGACTTTTTAGTGGGAATAAATCGCATAAGAATCTTTAGAATATCTTTTAAGATGTTCATTACTGAAACAAAAATATTGAAATAGTCTCGATAACAGATATTTGACCCGTATGTATGAAGGTGCCGTTTATATCGTATAATAAATATGTATATATTCATATGAATATAATTTTACACTATTATTGAAAAATTGCTGTGGATAGTTTTTATAAGATTCGAGCACATGCATCTTTAGACGATTTCCTAGTGATAAATGAGTAGGCATTAAACGCTATATTTTATAGTTTATTTCTACCAAATTCGCAATTTTATTGAATTGTACTGTGTGCGATTATACGATATTATAGTTATCAACTATATGTACTTGTAAAAAATAAATAAATAAAAAATAGATAATAAATAATAAATAAATAATTATAAATAATACATTTGTACTGAACAAAAAATGTAACTTGTAAAATGATAATTATGATTTAACAACAATAGCTGTACGATATGTATTTTACATAAACTATATGTACTTATGTAAAATACATAACATAGATCTATTGTTGTTAAATCATAATTATCATTTTACAAGTTACATTTTTGTTACATTCATTTAATCACGATTCGAATGAATAAAATCATAGCGTACATAATGTACAATGAGTTAACGCAGACGGAAAAAAATCAACCATATAACATATTATTATATTGTGTATGTAAACACAAATCTTCACTGTCGACCCAGAGGTAAATCGACCGATTCGTTTACACTCAAGAAATTGCAATCAGATAGTGAGGACGAGGGTAACCTCAAATTTAATAAATAAACAACGAAAGTTGTACTGATTCCCAACTTATATTATTAAGGAGGTGGATAACATAAAAATGTACGGACGTCCGAATGTTATTATAATACAAAAAAATTACATTAAATATTATCGACTAAAACTAATTAATGAGCACTAATCTAACGGCTCCAAATATAATAATAATAACCACAATTATGATGATAATAATAATAATACAAAATACACAAATATATAAGTATTACAGGTCCGTACTTGGGACGGTTTAGTGTCGATTGGTTGCGCCCACGCGACCGCGCTAAAGGCACGTGCAACGACCACTAAAACCCGCCAGATGACCGCCGTTTAATATGCTCACGTGTGAACTGCCCGGTTTAAACCACGTAACAAAAGTAATGGCCGGTGGATCCACCCGAAGTTGGACGATTGACGACGACAAAACAAACGCGTCGCAAGTTCAGGAGCACGAACACTATGCAAAGCACCACGGAAACCCAAATACACACGTTCGGCGACTCGTAGGTCCGTTCCGCACGCTCGCGACACACAAAGCGGAGTGCTTAGGTCCCGATGGCAAGCCAAAAGATAGGCGAAAAAAGGTCGTGCCAGGCGGGGGGCCGGGGGGGAATCGAATGTTCTCGAACATCGATATCTCCGCAAATGGCTTTTGAATTGGCTGGCATACCGGTTTGGTCGGTTCGGTGCGACAGATAACGCATATTTTATACAGTGTATCATCTATCAAAACAACATTTTTATCCTTAGTGATAAATGATGCAATGCAATATTCATTTACTTAACCTATATTCTTGTACATGTTCATACTGCTAAAAATAAATATAATTATTATTATGATTCAAAAATATATCGTTACGATTTCAGTTATCGAATATTCACTGTTTTGCATTCGAATGTTCGACTTTTCAACGTTATGTTCATTAATTTTTTAAAATGTTTTATCAAAAAAAAGTGTTTAATAATTTTTATTATGAAATTTAGAGAATAATAAATTAGTGTTTTGAAGACCATGGGTGCGAGGGTGATCCAATAAACGCAATTGATGATAGGTTAGGTACGATACATTGCATATAGTGTTTGATCAATAATGTGCGGTATACATTAACATATACACAGTGTGTGTTATTGTGCGTGTGCTTGTGCATGGAGTAGTTAAACGTACTTGTAACGAAAAATGATCATTTGATTGATTTACTCGGTCGTTTTATCACCTGGGTCTAAACTCAGGGTTTGAATGCGTAACGCAAAAATATTTTAATACACAATATGAACCATGGACGGCGTGAGATAAAATAGCACGGCAAGCAAAACGTTTTAGAAGCGTGTATTGAAATGTGATCACAGCCACCAAGGGAGAAACATAATTCCTCGGCTCAAATATTTTTTAACGGCAATATCAAACATTATTGTCGTGTATAGATAATTTAAGAACCGAGTTCAAAAAAATATTATATAAATTTCAATTTTAAAGTAATAATTTTACATTTTGGCGCCTGCTTGGAATCAGTGCCTTAGGCGATCGCCTGAATGGCCTTGCCCTCAACCCGGCCTTGAGTTTAACGATGGTCATTGTGGACGTCAAAGGCATAGCAAGAGTGACAATAATACGACGGTTAAAATTGATTCGCTGAGCCAGTTTTACGAGAAATGCACAAACATGTGCCTATACTAGTTAGAAGTTATAAATATTTGATACGAGTAGGTACTCGCACACATACACATGTGAACATCATACATGCGTTAGATTTATTTTCCGAGGAATAAGTTCGTGTTTCGGTTCGCATGCGTGACGACGAAAGTTAAGAGAAAACTATTTTTCATTTCACCTTCAAACCAAGAATGACGGTGGAGGGGCAGAAGAAACAGCGTCGTTTTGATCAGATTGTCCTGAATTCATGACCCGTACCAAGGTTATTAGACTAAAATTATTCGTCAAAAAAAAAAAAAAAACCACCAACGGCCGCGAAGACCGTCAACGATTATATTATAATAAGTGTAATCCGAGTGTGTGCATGTGTACACATTATAATATATTTATTCACCGCGTAAATTGTAATGGTTGTTACTTTAGTTCGAATGATCTATTCTATTATATTATTAAAATCACCCGACTGATAAATCAAACAAAATATTAAAAATTACCATTATTAATCTGAAATCTTCCCACGATTCGCAACTATAAGTTTATTTTATATTATAAGTAGTATAATAATATACACATCATTGTGTACGTATTATAATGTATTGCATTCTAATTTGGGACAAAAAAACTCAACAATGTCAAAAAAAATACTATTATTCAAGATCTAAAAATAATCATTAATAATATTGTGCACGAATAATAGTAGATGACATTTAAGATAATGATACTTTAGAAATCGACCAGTAAAAACTGTCACCCTCTAAAACAAACTTATTTTTATATACGAATCGATTGAATCACGATTTCTGTCTCTCCATTTTCTATTTCTTCATTCGGCTGTACTTGTTACCTTACTTTGTAAGCGTTATTTGCTTATGATCCACTGTTCGATGCAGATGCCATTAGTCAATTTTTTTACGCATACGCCAAAAAATATAAGAACTTTAATGAAACAGTTATGTAAATTAAATTATGACGGGGATATTTGTTTTTGAGAGTTAAGCTCATCCTATAAAGCATCTATTCGTTTAACAACGCGTACCAACGTTTAAGTACGATCTCATATTTTTCCTTGAAAGTGTGAAATCATAACTATCAGAAACATATTGTTTAGGTATTTGTTATTATTATTGCATAATATTAAAAATTTCCGTTCGCTATAAATGGAAAAATATAACATATCGCCGATGCACTGTTTTTATTTTGGTCCTAATTCTTCTCCTACATCTTCCTTTGCACGTTGAATAAATATATTGATAATATAATATTATCACAGTGTGCAACGAAAAAAAAAGTAAACAGATGATTCGTAGACATATTCGTAAGGAATAGGGTGGGAAAAAGGCCCTCTTTGGGCCGACTATATAATTTCCTTATTCGATGGGTAAAAACGTATTGTATATGTGCACATCAAATGTGTACATATACGTTTATAGAACATCAGGTAGTGATCGACGAAATTGGAGTGAAAAAAAAAATTTTAAAAAAATATAAAAAACACCTCTTTGATGTTCGAATGATGCACGTGTACGATTTCGTAGGTACACGTCATATCACGTACTATTCGCACGCATATATTATAAGTACACAAGAATATTTAATATTGTTATTATTAGATTGTGCTGTGTATAGTGTATATGATGGTTAGTCATCGTTCTCGTAAACGATTTCCATCATGCATGGCGACGGCGGTCGAATGAGATCGAACATTGTTGCAAACCACTGCTACGACCTGCACAATACCAAACACATACACACACACACACACACACACACACACACACACACACACATAGTTTCAACACACGTATTTAACATGTTTATTCGTCTACTGTGGTAACAGGGCGATAGTGTGACGTTTTTTATTGTTTTCGTCTGCGCTGAAACACGGATCGTAAAAACGAAAACAATGATCGGACAGTGAGATGAAAAGGGGTATTTGAAATATTAAAAATGAAAGTGTATTTTTTACGAGCAAAATATATCTGACCGTCTACGTTGTTTTTACATGGTCTACTATAACATCTACCCCCCACCCCTCGGTGAGCATGCTAACCACCCCCTATACATCATCGGCTGCCATTTCGACGCGCATACATAATATTTCATACTACGATCACAGTATACGAGACTGGAAAACAGCGTTTATTGTCCGTAATAAGCGTTTAAAATTGCCGATAGAGTACGATACAATACCTACGAAGATGTTGCAGTGACGCTTGCGTATCTCGGACTGAATTGTTGCGAGGGAAGATAAGTATCCGCACCGTGTCCTAATAATTATTATTGTTGCCGATAAACGTGCAACGAGTTGTACCAATCTAATGGTCGTTAACGTATAAATGGTCCAGGCCAACTAGGCCGCAGCCTGGTCTACAAAACAATCAATACCCCAGTTCAACCGTACGGTACACAAATATTTTCTGAATGGAAGTAGTATTGCTATTTTATAATTCACCGTTTTCGAAATTAAAACTAAAAACCTTCATATCACGTTAGACATATAATAATCGAGTTGTGCTGTTTACAACTTTTATGACGTTTAAAGTCATATAAACCGAGGTGAAAAAATTTTTTTTTAAAAATACGAGTTTATGATTAGGATCGTTATTAGATTTTCGATTGTTTTTGATCCATAAATTGTAGCACTCAGTTTTTCGACTAAAGTTCGTTATTTTTCAGTTGAAATATTACTATGCTTTTATATACTCATTGCAGCATGCCCGTAATGAAAAATGAAAAAAAGACGAGTGGTTTTATAAACTTTTATTCCGTTCATAATATTTCACGCGTATAATTTTCGAAAAATATTTGATATCTTTCTCAATGAACATTCTTACGTTTTTGTAATCGTACTTGCAATCTCATTATAAAAATTACAGAATACAATTATTTTGTCTATTCGTTAGCTATTTAACTTGACTATTTTTCGCCGTAGTGTGTACATAGGTGAGCTGCCATAGCAGCTGCAGTAAACTCGCTGCAACAAATGTCGAATGGGCTACAGACAAAAAAAAAAATAATATTATTTTATATTCACTCTTTGTACACACGTCACATATACAGTCATGTACACATATTTATAGAACACCGGATGCAGTACGATATTAAACCATAAATACCAACAAAAAAAACGTTAAGTGATAAAACATTATCTAATCCAATCGCTCAGTGGCGTAATTAGGAATTGGTTTTGGGGTGGGATATAAGTTTATATTTTATCGTTATAGTGGGTACTATGCCCCCACATCCACTTTTAGTCATTAAGTTTCATAGATCACAATATTCACTATTTACTGTTAATTATATACTTTCAAATTGTCGTGGATATGTCGTTATGAGTAGATAGAAATTATAAATACATAAATATATGGAAGTTTTAATTATTTCAGAAAACAGTTTAGCTTTCTTACCACTTTGTGAGGTTGATATTCGTCTGAATGATATTTTTTTAAACTGTATTCTTGAACGTCTTAATCAATTTCTTTAACTTTTTTTAAAAAAAATGAAAGAAAAGAATCCGACTGCCTTTTCATTTTTAATTTGATAAAATATTTTATTAGGACTATTAAGTGTCGGTTATTTAAGATAATTACAATTTAAAGATGATAGAATACTCTATGATTTAGCCAGTTTAAATTGATAAGAAATTAAAAATAGTCGTTAATTTTAAGCTTTTGTTATTTTTATCTTTTAACTATGATAATGTCCATAAATCCTTATTTCTAAAAATAAAATGAAAATCTTAAAATCATTTAAAGCCAAGTACTTACGGGAATTAATTAATATTTTTCTTAAGAAACGGCTCTGGGGGGGGGATATATTCCCATACCCCCCCCCCATAATTATGCCACTGGAATAACTCCGGTACGAATGTACTTAATTTGTGTTATAAATTGCATTGCATGTGTGTGGCCGACTGACCTATCGTAATGGTGAGTATATTGTTTTCATCGTTGACCGTTGCTCCCGGGATCAGCAACAGCATCGCTACAGTTCAATTGGAGCCGGCTTAAGTCTTCGGCCATAATAATATCAGTTTGATCTGCCTCACGGACAACTAAACCTGAAAATTAGCCAAAACTGTTAATAAAAGTAATAAAAGAAATAAAAGTATGAAACAACACTTGGTGACGAAGATAATTATTACGACATTACACATTTATAACGAGCTGTGTTTATTCGTCATGATATGCATTAATTTATTGGTAGGTACGATTGGCGTGCGTTTTAACGTTGATGGCCTTACGTTGAATTATCCTAATACATAAATATTATTTTATACGAGCAGTAGCAGTATTAACGTGTTCATGCGACAAAATCGTAAATAGGTCGACATATTTTCGAAGAAAAATCCCGAGTAAATATTGATGGGATCCAACATGCACTAAAACTGTTGTAGATATAATAATATGAAGTAATGCAAATAAAGAGCTGAGAAAAAACATTTTGTCAACAAATATTTTAATCGTGGCCTATATTATTACGTATTGTGTACGGATCAAAAGTCAAGTGCGTGCTTTGCAGTTTCCGCACGACATACAAAAAAAAAAAAAAAAAAAACTCGTTATTCAAACCATAATATTGTATTGTACAATATGCAACGTATAATATCATGTACTTTTCTAATCACACGTATCCGTTGTTACATCACTGAATTGGTATTTTAATGATTCCACGTAGAAGCATACCGCTGATGTTATAAAATGACATAAAAGTTTTTTTTTTTTTTTAATTTTCTTTGAAAATATAGAAAATTATATAATCACCGCATACCCTATTTTCTGTGTACATAGCACAATTAATGAAATAAATACTATTATGAATACGAAGAAAAAAATAATGATCATATAAAACATCTATTATAACCAACGTAATATAATAATTATTATTAATATTATTACTACCATTACCAAAATACCAAACGCTAAAACTAGTAACTAAAATTAAATTAAATTAAATTAAATTAAATTAAATTAAATTAAATTAATCCAACTGTTGGACTTGTTGTTTAACTGGAATTTTATGACTGATGATGCTTAGTTTTATACTTTTGAGAAGAAATCATGTTCACCTAATACGTCGCTGCTCGTTACATAATAAACGTAACACGTTTTCTATAATATCTTCATTTTAAAATAGCACACATTGATACGTATTATGCGAAATAGAATAAGTCGATATTTGCAGTTACCACTTAGCAAACCACCATTTGTTTTATCCGTTTGTGTTAAAAATTATAATACGATATTTATTTCATAGCAACTAATGCAACAGTGAAAGTAGACCAGAGACGTTTTTTTTTTACATATTATCTGCTTGTAGACCTGTGAAAAATTTCCGTTTTAAATGGCTTACACTAATAACAAATATACATAATTTTTAATTTTTTTATTTTGGTTTAGAACGTCCTCTTTATCAGGAGGATTTTTATAAGTAGAACTATTTTTCTAAGTTGATAATTGAATGTACCTAATACCTTTTGAGAATACACTATGAACGTTGAATTCTGCTTTTACTTGCGAAATTTTTTTTTAATTACGTCTCAAAACAACGCAAACAGAAACTGAAGGATAATTTATTGTAGTAAATAAATAAAACTGTCGAAAAGTGAATTATGTTCTTTCTCACAAACTACATTCAACATTAATATGTACTTAATGTCTGAATTAAATTTCAAAGTCAGCGATAACATTTCATTTTAAAATGTATTTCCCACTTGAAAGGTACCTATGTGAAATGATTGTCAACCAAATATTCGTAGAGCCACCGGCGGCCTGATGAGTGTTGATCAAATAATTTAAAATGTATGTTTCCTGTGATGGGATTCGGTGATTCATACATAAAATTGATTACGTAAATATTATGAGCGCCCATCAGTCTGAAGCAAAATTTTTTAAAAAAAATATGTTCCATACAATTTTCCGTCCCTCAAAGTCAGGCATGTGCCTATAACCCATGCATGTACACAATATCAACAAACTACTGACAATAACGTTTACTCATCTATCATGTATATATATTAAATATCCTATTTAATGTACATTGTTTTCTTACGCCCGCACGTTTTATACTATGATAACGTCGGCTTGTAAAATAGTCCTGAAAAGTATTATTATTATAATTAGATTTATACTGATGATGAGAAAAATCCGGATATCTCGCGTTTGAAAATCCGGATTCATGGAATTTGATATCGAAAATTCGGATTTTACTCTAAATTAAAATTTTGGATTTTGAAATCCTGATTTTATTCTAAATTCGTATTTTGGATTTAAAAAAATTAGTATTCTTTTATGTATAACATAATACAGTTTTGTTAGCTACAAATATTTCGTAATAAATTGATTTTTTTTAAATTAGAATATAGAATTTCACACAGTCAAGCCCAAACTTCAGATATTAAAATTCGTAAATCCGAATATTAGGATTTCGGATTTTAAATTTATGAATCAGAATTTTTTAGTCTGAAATATGAAACCCAAAATCCAAATTAATTCCCATTACTTATTTATACACCACATGTTTTACTACGAAAATGTTTACACCTCTAGTAATCGAATTAATAATAATAATAGGCCCAATTATGTTTGTTTTATAAATATAAATATATATATATTATATATATTATTATATTATATATATTATATATATATATATTATATATACGAGTATTTATATTTTGTACGCATTGTGTACCAAAATTCTACCATTTAAATTCTTTTTTTTCGGGAGCACTGTTATAAAACCACCAGTGCCAACACTATATTTTGAGAGGCCCTAAAAACAGCTTTTACAAATCAATAATGAAAACTTAAAAGAAACATTTTACTATGAATCTAAAATAAAATAATCTTTATTGTTAAAGTTTTCTTGGCCCCCACTAAGGTAATAAGAATCGTGAGCATAATTCTAATAACCACACATAGGTTTGAACAATCTCTATTACATTTTTTAGTGTAGGTACATAGTATTAGCATTGGTGTTACTGATTCATCCACAATATTTCGATAAGTTATGAGTTCGTCAAATATATCTGATTCAAAAATATCTTTTTCATCGCCTACTTTCAAAAATATTATTTTAAGTTCTTAAAAATGCCTTAAATTATTTTATTGTGTAAACGTTCGAAGTTTTACAATTTTTTATAAAAAATCAAAAAAAATGTAATTAAAATATGATGTTTGGTTAAATCTATTTTTTATTGACTGAATTGCGTTATCCATAAATTCTGAGAAATATGAACACCTAAAATCAATCTCTGGATCTGTTGTAAAATGTGTATAACCTTCATATTCAAATTTTTTTCGATATAGTGGAACTTTAAGTTCTGTTTTAATCTCCAAAGACTCTGCAACCTTTTTTGCTTCAGTTTAAGCCTTATTAACTATCGTTCTTCTGTACTCATTCAAAAACTTAATAAAATCATTGAGTAATGTAGCATATATATATAAGTTGGAATTTGAACCTTGTGTTTTTTTATCAATAATATTTACAGTTTAGTGTATCAAATAAACAAAAATATAAAATATTAATTCAATTAAAAAACTTGAGTCTCTATGAAGTCCGAAGCCCCATAAAGTACAAGGTCCTAAGTGGGTGCCCAATTTACCCTCTCCTTTTTCGTCGGCCATGATAACAGCACATAGCGGTCCACGCGTAGGTGCACTTACCAACGGCAATATATATAGCTGTATAAACTACAGTGATGCAAATTTAAAACTTTAAGCTCTCTGGAGTCATTAAGCGGTGTAAAAATAGTAAAAAAAAGGAAAAATACCAATTACAAAAAAATATATTACAAAATATGCATGAAAACGTTGCAAAATATGCATTAAATATGAAAAAAAATTTAATAAATACGCGACAAAAATATCCTGAAGTTCAAAAAAAACAAAAATCATATATGATGCTATTAATAATCAATAATAAACATAAAACTATTAATAACTGAAAAAAATTTATAGTTGGTTGGCATTTTGACGATATGGTAAAAAGTACTTATTATAAGTATTTCGGCATTTGAACGTGAACGATTAAATGCGTATCACATTGTTGTTATTAAATTAATTGTTGACTGTGATGATGGGAATAAATATCTTCGTTAATAATTTTGAATTTTATGTATTTAATATTAATTGAAGAATACAGATGACGAAATAACATTTTAAAGTTATACAAATTTTATTTAGAAAATATGAAATATGCATAATATGAGTGCAAAATCAATGAAATATCCATTTTTTTAGTTAAAATTAACAAAATATGCAAAATATGCATTTTCAATTTTCAATTTTTTAACTCACCATTGTATAGTTCAGGTTTCCATCTTGGTGTGCTATAAATTAGAAACATACAGAACAATATGCGATTCCTACAACTTCCGAACCCAACTTATTAGTATTACTTTTATTATTTTCTGAATACCGAAACTAGTTGTGTGTTATGGTATGTCTGCTGTTCAGCGACATATATAGTTAAACCAGCAAAGCGATTTATAACGCTTGTATCAATATTTAATTTAAACAATGTTTCAAAAAACATTAAACTGTGTATTTAATACGATAAATCTTTAATAAATTAATATGTTAGAAAGAACAACACTGATAATAATGTTGATCCATAAATACACAAAAAATTAATATATATTTTTATCTTTTTATTTAGGAAAATAAAAAATATATTATAATCCTTGGACTCCCATTTAAAGTTTACAACAATATTACATAGGTTTATAATGTTATTACGTCATTGCCTATCATGTTTTCATAATTATAATTGCCTTAGGTGAACTCCGTCTATGGATTGAAGATATTGTTCGTAATTTTAATTTATAACAAATTTTAATGTCTAATGATGTAAATTATTTTTTGTTTAACAACACCTTCTCTTCCGGTTATACAGAATCAGCCACCCTCATCATCTTGTTAATGATATACAATTTATAATTAATGACTTTCATTAATTTGATATGTATATGGATATTTAAATGAGGTACCAACAGTTTTTCCAATTTGCACCGTTGATATTCCTTTGTTTGAATATGACTCAATTTCTTTTTTAAAATTATTTCGGTTTAATTAATAAAAAAATGTATATATATTGGAGTTACTTAATTAATTTTAGAAGATCAAAAATCTTCTCGATAGCACCCTAAAAAACTCATTTATTTTATAAATAAAAGGAAACTTTGTAGTTGTTTCAGAGATACACAAGCTGTACAGAAGTCAGACTCTTTCTTTGAGTAATTTGTTTTCTTTTAAAGATTTAATATTTTAAATTCTGAACATGATACATTGAGTGAATTGGTTGAATAATAATTATATTAGTGTGTTATTATTAAATATTTATTTACATTTCATTTTTCAGTGTAATCAAACTGTTCTCAAAGTTATATATTGTGTAACTCTGAAATAAAAAAATGAAAAATAAAAATTTGTGGCAACAAGTATATAATTTTTAGTATTTTTAAAAAATCTAACATAAAACTAACAAAAACTATAAATATGTTCAACAAACCGAGTTTTAAAAAGTTTTGTGATTAATTTGGATTTCAGAACTGAATGACTTCTGATGTTCCAAACATTTATTGATTTACACATTTTCTCTTACGAAATATTATTTTTTAAACATCTATCATAAAATATGTTATTTTCAAATGAATTTTTGTATTTTTACTTGAAAATTCAAATACTTTAGAACTTACCAACATGAAGTTAGAAAAAAATTAACCCACCTGTTATAAAATATTATCTCGAACCACTCGATCAATTTTCCATTTACGAAAATTTGTTCGTTGAGTTCTATTTTAACTTTTGATTTTTAATAAATACACATCGATAATACTTAAATCCTTTAAAGCCTTAGATTGTTGTTTTTTTTTTGGCAAAATTAATTAATCTCGTTTTTGCTGTAGGTAATAATCATTGCACTAGGTATTAATACAGTTAAGGGGTAGAACATAGATAAAACGTAAAATATTATTGGATCGAGAGTGAAAATATTATCGTAAATATTAATTTCAAACATAAAACGGAAATCGTGGGTATTAATGGATCGCTCAGTCGTTTATTTTTCTTTTAGCAACATGATTAATGGGGGAGTTATTGATTATTCCAAAAACGAAATGTTTCGGTGTTCCGGCCGTCAAGGTCGATACAAACATTTTTACCAAAACGGACGATTCTGTAAATCCATTTCGAACGCTGTAAGGTTAAACAGTAGTGTTGAACAACTATACAAAATTTAAAAAGATAATTTAGATAAGAGTTTCTGCAATAAATGTGATAACTTTCAAAGCCACATTCAATCCCTTAGAGATGCAGTACCAAAAAATGCAAAAAGACCAATATTTATCGAAACGATCAAAATATTTGCAATTTCTATATGTTTGTTGATATGTTGATATTGCACTTCGGATATATGTCAGTAACAAATCGTACTTCAGAACGTTCTATTTCAACGCTTAGAAGAATCAAAAAATAACTTCGTATCGTATTAAGTAATGATTGTTTAAATGCATTAGCTATATAAAACTTTGAAAGTAATATAACAACCAACACCAATTATCATAATTTATAATAAGGAATTTGCAGAGTACCAAGTCCAAAAAAAGATTTATATAAATACTATTCTAATTATTAACTTTATATATTTATATTAGTATATATAAATATAAATATATTAGTATTCATATGTATATGAAATTAAATTAAATATATATTTTTGTGCCATAATATAAATATATATGTGTCAAGTTTAATTTTATACTTAGTACATTATTACACATGTTACAATGGGCTCTTTTCCTGTCACAAATACAATCAGCAATAACATTTTACTCTATATTTCAGTGGAGGGTTCCAAATGAAAAAGTTAATTATATAAAAAAGTAATTTTTGTTGACGGCATCGTTTAAGAATTCAAAGTTCAAGTATTAATTATCAATAAAATAAATTGAGTACACAAAAATGCGTTTTCTTTTAATGTATGCAGATGAATTTATTTAGAATCCCAACACTGCTTATAGGTGGTGCGACGACGACGTGACGGCTTTATTTTCAACGTTTATTTTTCCAAGGACAAAGCGGCTTAAGGTTCTGATAAGTCCCTTATAATATAATGAATTTTCTTTGGCATAATGCAATGTACTACGACACATTAATATAAATCGCACAAAGTGCGAGTACCCTTAATCTGTGGAATACGAGTAAAACTTTTCCGTTGTTCGCGGTGGATGAAATGGAAACAACGGTAGATGAACGCTCTTGTCCGCCAAAAACATAATATACTAGCTGAACCAACCGTACACTTTGTAGCTCGTTAAAAATCCTACCTCTTATATATCTCAAACTGTGTGTTAAATTCGTTAATAATTTATTTTGCACTAATAATTATTATTAAAATAAATAAAATATAAATGATAAATTATTAAAATTTCCATTGTAAATATCAAAATGTCTGCTTGAGCACCTCCCAGGGTTACTATCACTTCTTAACTTAGTCTATCTTTTGCCAGTAGGCAGATCTAACATATCTCTGTACCAAAGTATATATAATACTATGTTGTTGGTTTCGATTCCATCGACTGTTCAACTCCATTCCACACTTCGCGTTGCTCGTCAGTTTGACTTGCTCTTTTATATTTTTGACTCGCAGAATTGCGAGTTCTGCGACTTAAGTTTATACGTTTAATTGTTAGAATTTATAAAAATAACCATACCAAAACTCTTTAAAAAATGATTAACACTTATCAATAAACTTACTGTACTGCGAAATTTTGACGGTTGCATCTGTTTTATACAATAAACTGTAATTACGTAATTCAATAACCAAGGGAATGCATATATATATATATTTATACACGTCAATAAAACACACAAAAAAAAATGGTCAGGTTGCAGTTAGCTATTATAGCTATATAGGTATACAATTTGCACGGTTATATTAGTTTTATAATTTACGAACAATTAAAAAAAAATTGAGCCAAATCGGCTAAGCCGTTCTCAATTATGTATTGATGAAATGTTATACATTTTTGGCTCCATTTTTCTATATATAGATTACGCATCAACTGACGATTTTTTTTTCAACCGAATAAAACATTCTTTTTACTAACCTGAACAAATTTTCGTTTCGCAAGCATACTTTCACTCCGATATATAAGTACAATAATATGTACATATTGATAAATATGATATGATTATGGTCATTCATAACGCACGAACTGCAATATTGTTCTATATCCATGCGTGATGCGTGTGCCATTGGTACAGCTAGGGAGGGATGGGGATATTTTGGAGGTCATTAGATCCCTTTAGCACTATTTGGAATATAAGCTTATTTATTCAACGTTTTACTGTCCAAAGTTCATTTTTCGAATACGTTGACAGAAATCGATTTTTCGAATTACAACGCACTGCTCGCATAGGCGGATATCAGAAGGGGCTTGGAGGGGGCTTAAGCCCCCCCCCCCCCAGAATGTAATCAGACTACACCAGACGTCAAAATAAAAAATTATGTGTTTCAATATTTGATATTTATAATTTTTATTTTGTTGAGATTTCTGGAATATTCACGGCTTCTCGTTGTTATCATATTTTGTAGGTATATATTGATAATATTTAGAACTAGTAGAACTTGTTAGCGATACCTGTAAAGTTATAAATACGCAAGCTGCAGATCGCCACAGCATTAGTGTCGATTACGGTTTTGGAGTGTATACGGTGATCACCTTTATTTTTTTGTTTTTAATACCTACGCGTGGTTTTCCGTAAGTGACGTGCTAAACAAATAAACAATATAATTTTATATTATTTGTATGTATTGTGTATTTATGTGAATTAATCAATTAATTTTAAATTATAAATTGTAATTAATTCAATAATGACTGAAAGAATGTTTGATGTCTTTAATATTAAAAAACAAAAATTAGTTGATACTAATTTCTCGTCAAAACAACACTAGAATCCGAAAATGAAGATTTAAATATTGGTTTAGACATTTATATAACTGCTCAAAAAAGTGTTGTAGATAAAAATTGTAATTTCTGACTTGAGAACTTTAATAACAGGCCCTACGCGAACACTTTTAACAGTAAGTACAAATGTTGGTAATCAAATGTAGTTTAAGTAATTATATTATACTTAAATTAAATATATTTCAGTCATATCCACTAACTAAATTTGGTGCACAAAATCGCGCTATCAATCATAAGCATTATAAAACATATGAATGGCTTGAATATGGTATATCAAAAAATTCAATTTTTTGCGTTGCTTGTAGAAATTTTAGTCCTGGAAATAGTGGCACTTTTGTAGAAAGCTTTCTAGTTGGTTTAAGAAATTGGAAAAAAGCAAGTGCTTTGTTTTTATGTTTTATTTATAATTTTTTAATTGTAATTATTAATATAAATATATTATAATTTATAGTTGAGTGTTTGTAGTGGAACTAAAGGTGGGAATAAAACTAAATTCAATAAATTGGATGCATATGCTAAAAGTAATTTACATCTTACATGTATGGTTAAATAGTCAGCATATCAGAAAACAAAAGAAACTGGTAGTGTTTATTCTCAAATATCTTCTCAGCATTCATTGATGGTTGAAAGTAATGAAAAATATATGAAAATGTTAGTTGATATTGTTTTATTTGTAAGTTGTCAAATAATTGGTTTTAGGGGACACAACGAAACAAAAAATTCTTTAAATCAAAGTATTAAACTAACAACTAAAAATTAATAACTAATAACTAATATTACTAATAGTTTTAAATAATCTTAAATGTCAGACATCTAATTATGATAATTATTAGTAAAAAATTAATATATTTTCAGGAAACTTTAAAGAATTATGTAAATTGTTAGCAAAAAGTAATGAGGAAATTGAAAAAAAATTTTATCTTAAAACCAATTACTCAAGTCACATAATTCAAAATGAATTTATAAATATATGTGCCGATGTTGTGAAAGAAATAATTGTGAAAGACGTTGAGGTGTTTGGAATTATGTATGATGAAGCAAGGTAAAATATGAATTATGTTTTATACAAGGACTTCTTATTTTATTTTTATTAAATTAATTTTTAGGTGTTACAAACAAGAACAATTGGCATTATGTATAAGGTATGTTAAAAATCTAGATGTTGTAGAGAGATTTCTTGGTTTTATAGATTGTTCTAAGATCAAGTTCCTGAAAGTTTATATCATTACATATCATGTTATCTGAAAATGTGTGAACTTAGTTTTAAACCACAAATAGTTGCTCAGTCATATGACGGTGCAAATGTTATGTCTGGAAAATTTAACGGACTTCAAAATAAAATAAAAAATCAATATCCTTACGCTATTTATACCCACTGTATGGCTCATAAAATGAACCTCATTATAATTGATATGTGTAAATTTGTAAAGGTAATGTATATCTATATACATCTTAGTTCTTCATGATTTTATTTATTACTTATATTAATATTAGGAAACAAGGCATGTGTTCAACACTTTAGAATCTCTGTATGTACATTTTTCTCATCCGTCAAAAAATCAAAAATTAATTGAGTTTCAGACTAAACTAGGAATAAAACATTCGATAATGATTAGACATAGTGACACTAGATGGAATTGCCGTTATCGAAATATAGAGTCTGTTAAAAACAGTTATAAAGCAATTATTCAAGCTTTAGAAAAAGAAATTGAAAATGAAGATGATAGAGTGTAAATGAAGCAAATGGTATAATATAATAAGTAATAATTAATGATTCAAAGTATTTAAATTCCAATATCTTTGTTTCAGGTATATAAACAAATTTAAAAAGTGGACGATTTATAGTTTATTTATTTATCTTACATAAATTATTAATTAATATTAATATTGTTGTTAACAAATTTCAAGAAAAAAATGCAACCTTAGGGGAATCAAAATATATTATTGAAGGTGTGATGACTTTTAAAAATTCTAGAACAACAAAGTATTTTTATTTTATATTTATTTTTATATTTTTTATTTTATTATAATCTTTGGTGTTGTAACGATTGTTATTAAGTATTAAAAGGGGATTTTAATATTTACTTAACTAGGATGCAAAAGAAAAAAACAAGAGCCACACAATCTGCACTTGTACAATGTTCCGTTTGATCGATACGTCATAGTCCTAATGCATAGTCCGTGGCAGTTTATTCCACGATTAGTTTTCTTTACATGCGTACACTTATGCGCTAACGATTGGCCGTAGTCGGGATTCCGTGCTAACGTGTGTAAACTAGTTCGACTGTAACAGTACACACGTCACATGTGATGCGTTGCGCAAGGGGAAAAGTGCTCCCTTCCGCAACAACAGATCGACTCGGTCTGAACGATTTTTCTGGATCGACAAATTGAAGCGCGCGCGCACGACCGAAACTCTATCATCCACTAGCTCGGCGGTCAATAAATAGCTGCCCGAATTTTATCTGGCCGCCCGCGGACAAATAATTAAAATGAATAGCATACATTTATGCTATCGGACGATGACCGATTTCGTCATAAACGATTTACTATACCCTTTGTACCCTGTATTCGTCACGTGAGTGTCGAAATACGGAATGATATTTATTTTACGGAAAAAACGTAATTCTTCTACCATACGATCCTGATCAATTAAATCCTTGTTAGTACGCTAGTTCGCTTACATTGATTTTTACGATTTAAACAGTTTTTCATTCACGTAGAGATATTATTAATCATCCGTATGAAAAATTCATACGACGAGTAGATTAGCTATTTTGTAAAATTCAGGTGATGCATATAATAGGGAGGAAGTAGTCCGTTCGCGACTAGTAGACTTAAGCGTAAAAGCAGTTGAAATATTAATTAGCAAATTCGAACAATCAGCTGCGGGCTTGAATACAATTTCGTACAACACTCAGTGGTGTATTGGTAAATATATTTTTGGGTATACGCACTTTGAACTATATTTAATTACACTACACTCGAAATATTGAATAACTACTAATTATACCACATTCCAAAAAATGTATTATAATCTTCACTTTTTCACTTTTAGTCTTTGATTTTATATGTAAATAACATTTTAACTATTATTCAAATTCTAGGTTTTAAAAAACTATTAGGTATGTTGTTTATTTTATTGACTTACTTTTGTAATTCGAGTAACAAATGTGTCCATTGTTAAGAAATATAAAATGTAAGAAAAAAGAATACTGCTTGCAACTTGCAAGCGAGTAATTCAGTATAAACAGTGAATACAGAATAGTGAATAGTTAACAAGTGCAATGGTTATTGTTGTGCGCGGTCTTCCAGAAAATCTTCTAAAACCGTGTTATTATATTATTGTGGTAATATGCACGATAAAATTATTGGGAAATAATACCGTGCTTCTTGGCGATCGTTATCTACAAGTTTATAATTAATATCTATATGATTCCGTTCTCTCGTGGTAAAATTTTGTCCATGAGCGATAAGATAAGCATTTGTTTGATATTTTTAACTTGGATAGAAAAAAAGGGCTAAATTACATTAAAATTATACGCATCAATATCATTATTAGTTATGATTTATCAATATTGCAGTAAGTTGTCTCTAGTGAGTATACGCTCATATATGGACGTATACCTGCGTATCGTCTATTTTTCCAAAGGTATACGTCGTATACCCCCGTATACCCTCCAATACACCACTGACAACACTGTGTCAAAGGATTATCGGACGTGGTTCACACTTAGACATCTGTAAGACAATCCGTATCGTATGAATATTGGTAAATATGTGTCTGTAGGTGTAACACATTTTATGGAATACGGAAAACAACAATCCGGCCGGCGTACTTGATTCATGATGTGCGTGTGTATTTACACGGATAGCATAGTATAGTTCATTGAACAATATAACGTGTATATTATACGCGCACACTTATATATATTGTTGTAGTTACGGAATGACAATCACGACGTTGCCGGGAAGACGTGGAATTTCACGGCAGCGGTCAAACCACAAACAAGTAAAAAGTGAAAAATTAAATACACAAACCGACTGTCGCACAATGGTTTGAAAATAAAAGACGAAATAAAAAGTTATTATTTATTTATTTTTCCGAAACAATAACTATGATATGAGTTTTTCCATTTCCGAAAGGTTGAGCAAACGCGTAAAAACGATTGTTCGAAGTAAACAGAGCTAACAGCTGATTTGCAACCTGATACGCAACACATATACTCGTATTGTTATTATTATTATTATTCTCTTAACATTTCACGTTTTCCGAAGAAAAAGTTAAAAATTTGTATTCGTCCGTCACGCGTTATTAAAAACCCACCAACACGATCAGCATGAAGCGCTTGTAACAGGTTTATTGTAATATTAATGTCGTTCGAAAACGCACTGCACGTCGCAATGACCCGAAACACACTTTTCTAAATACACTCGATCATCGGCGACTGAGTGTTTAGTTTCAAAGCGTCTTAACGATCCATGCAGTTACATTACAGTACATTACAGCGAGATCAGGTGATATTACATATAAAATTTTAATCGTTTATAATTTCCACGCTTGATTCTCTCTTTCTCTCTCGAGGATTAATTTGTAAATACGATTTGTGTCTGAAATTATTTCAAAAATAATTTGCGGAAACCGAAATACCAAAAGGCACGAGGGAGAAGAACGAGCTCTTGTCGTCCCAGATCTGCGATAAAACATCGATATTTTCTTCTCAACAATCGACCTCGAAGGCCATTGTTTGTACACATATGACCTCACGACTGCAACGTCTCCCTGTGCCATCCCAACATGACAATAGGCTATGCGTTCGAAAATCGATTTTTTCCGACAGACAACATCGCGATCTTTGTGCCACTCGCGACACGCGCTGAGCGTAAACGTCGTTGTAACCAGCCGATGCTTTTCAATAAATATCGTCGACAATTGCCATTGCGACAAGTGTTAACGAAAATATATCTGCGCATTCAAGGACACGACCGGTCATGAACGTCATCATTAATTTACATTCACACCGTACAAGTATTTACTAGTATAACCGAACGTTCGGCTCAGTCGATCGGTAGTCGTATTTCATCCGTAAACGTCGATAGAACATCTTATATATTACGACATCCGTTCACGAACGTCTTACTGGGGCCGATGAGCTTTTGATACAAGTGTCGAACTGCCAAAAATTGTTTACTTCTAAATGGTTTGTGCGCGGGGGGGGGGGGGGAGAGTAACCATCGTTTCCATCAATAATTATTATTCTCGCACGAACATAGGTTGTTTATAATCTGTATTAGTGCTCTTGATTTGATGTGGGTAATACCCGAGTACCCAGAAACCCGGGTACCCGGGTACCCGTTTATCCGGGTAATACCCGATTTTGTGGGTAGGCAATGTTTTCGGGTAGTGGGTACCCATTACCCAAAATTTTCGGGTACCCGATGGTTTTTGATGTACGTAAACGGTTTAGCTAAGTCTTAACTCCTAAGAGGTAATCAGTATTAAATTATACATTACACAATTATTCGAATAAAAAATATCTAAGAAAATATAAAAATTATCTATAAAAATATAATCTTAAATATACATACCTTAACATACCAAAGATCATTAAGCTATGGTTATCGAACAGAAACAGATAAGATAAACTAAAGTCTAGTTATTAATACTTTCATATTCTTATATACACTTTTACTATTATCGAATTATAAAATTTATAATATTTAATTTACAGAATATGTAAAATATGTAAAATTAAATATTTCTTAATTTATTGTAAGTCATGTGAAACGAATTTATCATTTACAATAGTTAATTAATTTATCATGTTTTAAAAAAAATATGTATTTACATACAAATCCCAGCTCTAGTAATGAGTATAGAAATCATAACGGGTACCCGATCCATAACGAGTACCCAATCTATAACGGGTACCCGAAATTTTGTAAATCAGGTGATACCCGTAAAACCCGGTTACCCAAGTACCCGGGTACCCGGGTATCAAGAGCACTAATCTGTATGCATATTTAACGTTCATACATTTGTAAATATCCTTGCATCATTTTTTCGTCGATGGCAATATTTACATGTTTTTTTACGTTAACATCCCGTTTGTGTCAACCCCTCAGACACGTGATTTACGGTGATGAAGTGGTAGGGGAAATCATGCCCCCAAAGATCGCATTGTAGTAACCACGAATTAAGGTATTCGGTTTATACCACCTTATTGAATATTATTTATGCCCCAATAATTTTGAAAAAGGTTAATCGCCCCCTTCCTCTTCTACCTATAAAAAAAATATAAGCAAATTTCATGCTTTGATCATTGTTACAAAGTAAATTAGTTATTAATGATATATTAAATCGTTTTATTCCTCATCTATTAAAATCTTCAGCTAGTGCACTTATGTTATAAACATCATTGAACCATATCAATAAATAACTTATCGTTAAAGCTTATCCCTTAGGTTTGTTTTTTTAATTCTGTGTTTGCTGACTTCTCCCGGCGCTTAATTATTTTTTTCGCGCTTGCTATCGTCGCCGAAGCCGTGCAACACAAATTGCTGAACACAGAACTGTCAAATGCAATAGAGTCAAATAACTGTTCCATACATTTTATAAGTTAATTAAATTCGTCTGCTTGCTTATTAATTATATATTTCCATTTATTTGAACTCTTTCAAAGCACACCACGCATTTTGTATAAGTAATTTACTTATGTAGGTATATAATCACTGATTTAATGGTCCTTTTTAATATTGATAAATCCATAGCTACTTGAAGGTGATCTGAGTTTGTTTATTCTATATCATATCTGTATACCTCCAATGTACTGTAAAATATGGTCAATCTAGCTGATATGTAATCCACAACGTACACCTCCGAGTATCCTGCACATATCTATGCGGGAACATAGTGATTTATATTTTTAAATATTCTCGGCAATAAAGTCTATACATAATATAAACTAAGAACCACTTTATTGAAGTGAGAAATAAATACCTTACAGCGTAATTTATTATTATTTAAATTTAAGCCCAACGAAATACTAACTTATAAGAAATCGAAAATGCAACCAACAATATATAAAGTACTATTATAATTAAATTTATTAATAGGTCGAATTACTTTATTTTTAATTTAACGCACACAATTTCTCGTACACAATTAACAACACACAAAGAGAACAAATTGATGTGTCTCACAGCACATAATACGCATTGAGAGCTGTAGACGGGAGTGCGATATTATGAATGATAATATGATCGACTGTACACATGCTAAATAATAATATGTATGTATACATATTCAAATCCGCTTTGAATAAACAATTATATGTTATATAACAATATGAATGTATAGCAATATGTATTTATTTTCCACTGGAAAAACTACTATCTGCATGAAAAAAAAAAAGTTGCGAATAAATAGCACCGTTTTATCCTTCTTAAGTATAATAGTTTCGACGCATCGGGATTTCTGGGCGTTTGCGACAGCTTTTATTCTCATTCTCGAATTTTGAACGTCTTGATGTTATACGTTCTTCTCCTTGTACTCTAGCATACGTGTGCGCACACACACATTTACACCCATACATGCATGCACAAATAAATATATTAAACACGTATCCATAATTTGTAGTCAATTCTGCAAGCTACAAGAGAGCGTAGCTCTTGTTCGTCTTCAACATCCGTATAACGATATATATGTATATATATATATATATATATATATATCCAATATAATAACATATACTACCAATATATATTCTTCATTTAGTCTAATATCGTATTCGCGCTGTTACCTTTGAGGTGGTAACCTGGTGGGGTAGAGGGGTACGCGTTTACATTATTACCATCCACGTCACGTATCTCTAACCCACATAGACAACAGAACCGGAGAATATTCGTAACAACCACCGATTTCCATGCCACAGCGCGCTTCGATTCCCCTCAGGAACCATGGCGCCTCTTTTAAACAATAAAAATAAATAGCCATAATTCCTACCGATAATATAACATAAACGTATGAGTGTGTCACAATACAGAATACAGCAGCAGACGAGACGATTGTAACTACTCACTAAACTGCGTACACCGTGAATAAATAACGAGTTATTTTCAGAATCACATGAGCAATTTTTTAATTCGTTTTCTCTCGTAGTACACGAGTGTAAAATTCGCGGTGACGTTTGTACCGCGGAGATATACTACATATTCACTGAACAAGAACTATTATAGATCATTTACAGCATTAACAACGGATTATATTACCTTTACAATTATTCAATCGCCTCTCCGCACTAACGAATATTCCGTTTCGAACGGATACCACGAACGGGTCCGAATTTCGTACCCAGGTGTCGTAGTACATCGTATTTCTATGCAAATCTCGAACGAGTCCGGTCCTTTAGAAATATGAGCTCGTGTAAATGTACTTAGTACGGGGTTTTCACATTGTTGTTTGTAGTTATTACGTAGTCGGGGGCGTAAGGTTATCGAACAATATTCTAATGTATTAAACATGGTATTGTATTAACACAATTTTCGACTTTTAACGATGTGTAGATTCGCACAGCCAACGATTATTTTATCTTGAAATTATATAATTTGACAATCAGGCCATGCGCGCTTTTTTCCATTTGCGATGCAACGTTTTCGTAAACAAACTACATTTTGGAGTATTTGAACACTTTAATGTTATTGCTACTGTTTATAATATCCTCCTGTTAGAATAATATATGATTATGTTATATTAGAAATAAATACTTTTTTTAAATAAACATGTCAATATTTAAGGCTGTTGTGTTCCAACTATATAATATGACATAAATGTTTAGTTTTCAAGCTTCTCGGAAAACAGATTTCTGTAATTACTTTATGTTTTTGAATGAAATCAAACGTTTTTATTAAACATATAGAATACCTTTATTTAGATAAAACAAATGAGACACGCATCTTTTTATAATTACAATCAAAACATAATAAGCAAACAAAATAGCAATTGATACATAAAACAGAACAACATTTAAATATGGTAATCACGAGTAAAATAGATGGGTTCACAACTAATAATCAAGAATTTAAGAATTCGAACTTAGTCCACCTTTATTATGATTCTCTTTGGTTTAAAAACAATGGTAGATAGATGAAAAGCTTTTTCGAAATTAGAAAAAAATATTCTCTCCGATTGTTTAAAATGTTTAAACTGTATGTAACGTATGATTGCCATTCGATAAGCGATGATTTAAAACACAATTATGAATCATATGAAATGTACCATTTGTATGTACTGATTACGAATAAAACATGTAGCCATAGAAAATTCGTTGAATGAATAATAGTTTAAACAACGTTTAGAGAAGTTTCTTAGCCAGTGAAAAATAACTTTACGTAACTCGATAACGGATTGAAAAACCTGAGGTAAAATTTTACAGTGGGATTTCACGGTGACACGTAATCTTGAGAAAAAGCAAGAAAAATAAAAGTGAAATAATTACGGAGACGATCGGCCACCATCGTGGTGAAGCGGGATAGACGAGAAGGGACGAGACGAGTATTGTATGTGTATATATACAAATATAATACGACGGGACTTCAGTTGGGGTGACTAAGCTCTTCGTGCGTCATATCGGCCAACATAGCGCAACACGTCATCCATCATATAATTTATTATTTGGGTCGCAGACGACTGCACCCGTCCTGTCTGGAGCTAACTGCTAACTGCGACGACTAAACGATCGCAGCAGCGTCTGCACGTCTCAGAGTGGTTTGAAAATAATATGAAATAAATTATTAGACAATTGAAATTATTATTTATAAACCACTAATTATTTGAAAAAAATAACATAACTTTATTTTTAATAATTTTTCAAAATTTAACTTAGGCTTTCAAACTAACAAGTCATTTATTAATTCTTTTTTTTAATATATACTCGAACTAAGTAAGTGTCACATATCATTTAAAATTTTCCCCACTTTTTTTTTTTTATAATTATTTTTAATTTTCTCGCTGAAAACAAAAACAGTATCCCCCTCCCCCCCGAATAAATACATATAATTATGGAACTGTGATTTTAAACTTGAACAAAACTTATTTCTTGTAACGAACCCAAATTTGACCAAATGTCTGGACGTGTAACATATCGTAATAGGTACATATAGTTCGAGAGGGAAAACGACATCGTATTATACATGTTCGTTGTCGCATTGCAATAACGCTTGTAGAGGAATATTATATAACCACGGTGGAAGTTTTTGAAACAACGACAATTTTCGCGATCTAGTCTCGAGCACAACGCTGCAGTTATTTATCTAGTATAACCGCGGTGGAAACATAAAATTATGTAACAGGCTGAAAATATTGAAAATGCGAATACTTTAAAAATGAAACTCACATACATACACTCGTACATACACACACATGAATGTGTATAGACAATAATATTGATATGCGCACACCCGACCTTGAATAGTCAAGAATTAAATACGGAATGAACTAAAGTAAAATCGATAATATTTAGTTGCACATTTTCAACCGTCAATGCAGGACTACAATATCTGAGTATATTAAACGTCGCGTCCTGTGTACAGTGTATGTACCTGTATAGTGTTTTTATATATATATACTGAGTACAGTGTATATGTATTATCGTATTCAAACGTTTGTAATTATGTATTTATACTTTTTTTTTTCTCTTAGGAATGGCTGAACAGTGGTTGAGTAAGTTTTATTTGTTTTTCGATCGCAGGCAAGCAAAACGAAAAATAAAGTCGACCATACACAGGAGTGATGGTTATATAATGCGATACTCGTACGGTTGCGTTGTAATCGTCTTCACCGTCGAACACGAAAATGAATTTACATCGTTTGCGTCGCGAGAGAACGCTACACTTATAGGTACCTGGTACCCAATTCTTGAAATCATTCGACTATTTGTCGCATGCGATATACACGTTTGTCACACGAAATTAAAATAGTGTTATTTTCGAAAAGTGATACAATTTTATCGCATAAAAATCATTCGACAATTTGTCGACTGGGTCTTAGAGGGCGACAAAACTTTTATCGCATAATAATATTATTTTATCCAGGATTGCTTGCCGAATTTAGCCGAAATTTTGATAAGGAACAAAATATTTAGAATCTACACTGATAGGTAATACTTGATAGGTACACCGTGTACAACTACTGACGACTAACTTAGAAGTTCATAATATAAACATATCTTATGAAGTATTAGGTAGGTTAGACGAGTAGTAACGTATTGTAATAAGAATCGCCAAAAAAATGAAAATTACACAATAACAACAAATTAAGTACCTACTTTCTAGTACTACTTGTTATACTTTAATATTAGTGCCTAGTCAGTAGTGATATTGTAAGTACAATTAAAAATATTTAATATTTATAATAATAATAACAATTATTTATAATTTAATTAATAATAATATAATTTAATTGTAATCACTAATAATTTTTACAGCTTGAGATTAGAATAATGTATTTATTATTTTTACCACAGTGGTTCATACGAGAAAATTTATCGCACTCGATAAAAGATAAAACTTTAGCAATACTAGTTCGGGAATAGATCTCGTCACTCGAATTCGATACACTTGAGTTGGATTCGATAATTTTATCATTATATCGCATGCAATAAATATGTCGCAAAATTTTTAAATATTTCAAGAATTGGACCCCTGAAATGGACCCGTACATTTTACCATCGTCACATTGCTACACGTATTACTACAAAGTGTTCATATGGGTGGATGAAAACGATGGCCAAATATTCGCAAAAGTGCGATTATCTCCCCCTCTTCACTCATTATTTTTCTTTTCTCCACCTTGAATCACTCCTTGCGTGCCTTCCGCCACCGGTAGTGTATTAGGACGATAGCGTGAAGAAAACAAGTAGAGATGTAATTTGCGATTACTGCAGGTACGTAAACGACCGTGGTGGGAGAGAGCCGGACAAATCATTTGTTCCTTTTTATACTATAAACAGCACATCAGTGTACACAAATTAAATTTATATATATATATATATGTGTGTGTGTGTGTGTGTGTGTGTGTGTGTGTACGTAATAATATGATATTCAACTCCCATGGTTGCGCAGATGGCAACACTCGGCCTTGACTCTTCCAGGAGGTGCAATGCCCCTTGCAGAACTCTCGCACGTATAATATACAATGTAAAGTACCTGTAAGTATACGTAATTCAATCGCGCGTTCCTCCAGTGACCTTGTGTCCGACAAACACGCGTACATATTCCTGCCCACGAAAACCATGCAAGTATGTCGTCGTCAACTCCTGTATACATACGGGAATCGTGAAATTAAACGTTCGTCTACAAGATGGAGGGAAATATGTATACAAAGAATGAGAGAGAGAGAGAGAGAGAGAGAGAGAGAAATAGAAAGAACGAGAAACACACATGTACTACAGGAAGGAGGGGAGAAATATACGCATATATTTTATATATTAACGAAAAAAAAATGGAAAAATAAATAATATGGAAAAAAAAATGAGAAATACGCGTATAATAATAAAAAACTTGTTCACACGTACGCGGACAACGATCTGCCTTTTGTCCAGATTATGGTGGTGACCTCGGTTTTGAAAAATAAAAACCAAAGAAAAAAAAACACGACTACCTACGCGCCATAGTCCGAAGAATAATTCGACTGTACGTTGTATTATATATATATGTATAAGTATTATTTTTTGAAACTACTAAGAGCTCGTAATTATTTAATATATCCGCAACTGTCTGTAAACGCTCGCGCAAGGACTTCTTTGTTTCAATAAATACAAATATGAACGATTTCAACCGACAGTTGTTCTTTTTTTTTTTTATATTTTAGGGAGGCCAACAGAACTCGATGTGGCCAATGACTCCAAAATCGTGTTGGTGTCTCTTTGAATGAATTCATTTTAAGTCGTCATCCTCATCGCGAACACACCTAATATAGTTATATACGTACGAAGATTAAATGGGAATTTTTTTTTTTTTTGAACAACAAAACAAAAGGTCCTTTAAACAACGAAACGCTTTCGTATATTCACTCTTCTTTGAAGAATTCCTGTTAAAACAAGTGTATCTAACCCGTATAGTATATGTATCAGCTATGCCCACGTGGTCCTAGGTTTAAACTTTCAAAACCTGTCCTGTGCATACAACACTAAAATAGAAAGTTATCCCGTCATAAATTATACTTGGAGAACTAATTGATAATCGATTTCACTATAGAGCATATATAAACACATCCAACTATACACGCATCCATGCATCGACGATGATTTACATGTTATAAACGCGCTACAGCTATTATATTTGTCGTTTGTATAGCAACACGCGCATAGTCCGTAATATTATTAATGAGATTAGCATCCAACTGCAGGTGAATTCACCAGCGCTGGTGAATGATTTGGTCTTTTAATGTTATATTATATTAATTATAATATAACATAATATAATATATTATATTATGTTGCTATCAATATGAGTTATGCAAATACAGCATACGTAATGAGTTGTATATTTTAAACGATGATTTGGTTTTAAAAAATGCGTTTATATTTTCAATAAAAATACATTTCTTTACGAAATGTATTTTTCGTAGTAATCACATTTTGTTACTTGTTACTTTGTCATTTTATAGAAAGAAAAACGAAAATGCATAATTATTTTTCTGTTTATTATTTTTCAAATAATTCGACGACGTGTGGTTGGAACAATATATTTGCTGCATTTTTTAATTTATATCACTACAGTATACAAATATTTTTAAAGAATTTCAACGCAATAAATACAAGTAAAATATATAATTTTGCAAACACGCTTAAATTGCATTATATATGCAAAGTAAAACAGTGTTTTCAACCTTGAACACTTCCTGATCAGACGAACACAATATACATGACGTATAATCCAAGAACCGTATAAGACCCTTCCTCGAACAACGATCGTGTTAAAATATGAGCAATAACTTGTGAACCACATTATTGTATCTTATATATACATTCAAAACATGTGTCTTAGTTTATAATCTTGACGAAACAAACTACTGAAAAGAATAACGGAGAATATATACGAGAAAAAAAAACATTTACAAAAATACACATTGCAGCTAGTGCAGTAAAATATATTGTTGTTTAATCAATATGAAGACCTAAAAAATGTATGTCAACCGAAAAACAGTTTATGTACTACGAAAACACTTATTGAAGCGCTGCTTCAGCAAAAAAATATTAAAAAAAAAAAGGGTTTAACGAGTATGACCAGCCTTTATAGGTTTGTTGTATGGTTTTTGAAATGGAATTCATTTGAAAGCGAGCGTAACAAATCCTCAACGTGAAAATCACGTTATTCTTTTCCTGCAATCTAGGTACGGATAAGAAGTAAAAAAGCGGAAGAGCGTTTTGATTATCAATTAAACCGAATAATATTATATATTGTAATATATTATAGGTTTATTTTTTTGAAAAATAATATTTCTTAAAAAAAAATAACTTAATATACGAAGTGATAAATACGCATAGGCGTGCGAATGGGGGATCAAGATGGGCAACTACCCCTTTTGCGGGTTGAATTTTTCTCACATAATTTATAAAAAAATATAATATAATTTTGTATAATTAATAATACGCAAGCATTGCCGTACACGATGTTTATGTGGGCAGGACACTTTTCAACCAAAATGAACCTTTCCCTTTTCGGCCAGTTCACTTTTCGGCCATTCTGAAATGTCCGTTTTCCGCCAGTACACTATTTTGGTCACCAATTAAAAATATTCTTTACGTTTTTTCTATTATTATATTTTTAATATTAAACGTTTCAGAAAAACATATAATTATATTTTCTTGTTAAACAAATTTAACATTTTTAAATTAAGTTGACACCATTTATATGGATAGAACTTTTAAATATTGTCCACGATTTTTCTTACAAATGTTCACTATCCATGGATTGAAGAATGGCCATTATATTCATCTTATTTTTTGTTTACTGCCAGACAAGACAATTAATACATATACATATACACTTCGCTGCATTGTTGATAAATGTAATTTATTATTTTCTCCAAATATGTGACAGTTGATTTTGAGATATCAATACATAAAGCTATCATAGAAATATGACCAGACTCAAAAATTATCGGCTGTAGGTTTCATCTAACCCAATCTTGGTTTCGTCAAGTCCAAAGCTTAGGATTGGTTAGTGAATATAAAAACGATTTTTCAGATATCGGAAATTGGATAAAATATACTTTTGGACTATTATTTTTGAACCAAGATGTTGAAGATTTAATGTCAATATGTCCTGATGATGATTAATTAAAATCATACTATGATTATTTAACGGACACTTATATTAGTGAGGAAAGCATATTTCCTTCTACTATTTGGGCATCAGGCTCTTCTGATTTAACTAGAATAACAAATGTATGCGAGTCTTATCATTCATATTTTAACTAATATTTTTACAAAGACTCCCCTCCAATTATGTATTGGTTGAATATAATAAATGAATTTCAAACAGAATCATATGTAAAAATACGAAGTGCTGATATTCCAAAATTCCCAAAAGATAGAAAATTTCGGAGTCGTCAAGATAAAAACTAAACAAATATAACGAAATTTGATAGAGGAGAGATTACACGAATGGAATTCATAAAACGCATGTGCTATAATTATTTTACTTGACATAATATGAGATTATAATTTTTATATATTACTTTACTTGACATAATACGAGATTATAATTTTTATATATTATTTTACTTTATATAATACGATATTTTAAAATAAATTGTAAATTGTAAATTATGAAAATTGTGACTTTAAATTTTTTATATATTATTTGACTAACATTTTTTACTAAATAATATTATATGATTATTATTCAAAAAAATAATTGGTATAGTTTAACAGAAAAAAACGTGAATAATATTTTTAATTGGTGCCCAAAATAGTGTACTGGCCGAAAACGGACATTCCAGAATGGCCGAAAAGGGAAAGGTTCATTTTGGCTGAAAATGGCTCCGCCCGTTTATGTGTTGTCCAGCTCGTGTGCCCCATAAGATACCGTAGTGATAACGAGTTTTTCATATGAAAGAATTTCATAGATACGTGGCAGTCATGGTATTTAATATAAAATATTAAAATATTAACTGCCTATCAGAGAAGAATGGTATTTACTGAGAATTAACTAATGATTAATTTTCGTTTAGTATTGGAAACAATGTGTTTTATATTCTTCTTTTATGCAAGTATTATGTTATTCAAATAAAAATATATTCTGAAAATTCAATTATTATATTAAATGAGTACTTCAATTAATGATATACCTATATAAAATAAAAATACCTTTATCATTAAAATGAATTGTACTAATAATCAAAATAATATTTATTTGTATAACCTATAATATAATTGAATAATTAATATGGGACAGCACTATATATACTTATATATATATGTATTCTTCCCCTGTCATCAACATCTATGTACGCCTATGTAAATATGATATATACGCGTTGTCTGGATAAGATTGTTTTGCACGGTGTGTTATTTGTCTCTAAACATCACATACTCAAAAGTATGGTACCATTACTGATGCAGTCATGCTGGTATAGAATTAATAATAATACGTATTCATAATATTACACAGAAACAGTGGTACATTGTATCATTAAAATATTTTTTAAGTTGTGTTTCGTTTTCTCTTGATTATTACAAGTTAACATTTGCAAAAATATTAAGTACATGATACACATTTTGGTTATGTGTTACTATGTACGGAACATGAACCATGGTTCACCCAGGGCGCAAAAATTGTAAATACGGCCCTGTGTACACCTGTAATATAGCGTAGGGAAAAAACGTTTAAATTGATTTGCTTCGGTGCTGGATCCCGCGCGCGTATAATAATAATATAGCGTGTCCGAGTATGTAATATGATGTCTGATAAATCAATGTGGATTCCATGTCCCTGGCCCTCCAAAACCAAAGGTAAGTTGTTTGTTTGTGCTGGTTTGTGCTTTCAATCCCATCGTTTGTGCTCAATCCCTTTCCAAACTTTCCAACTTTCAAAGGGGGAGGGGGAGCAGGGAACATGCTTAGCCCACCTACCCCGGAAATTAAAAATCAAACTTTCACCATTCGTTTGAGCGATATATCGATTTTCCTGTGCGTTTCAAGAGTATAAGAAAACGATGCATTGACTAGGTATGATATATACGATTGATTAACGATTGTCTGAGGATAATTCTTGCCATGGTGAATATTTATGGTAAATTTTAGTACCCAACCCACATATTTCATAAATATATCCTTCCACCCCTCTGTGAAATGTTCTAAGGTTGCATATTTTAGGGATTTGTGCTTATGAATGGTGTGTTTTGGTATTTCTAGAATATATATGCGCATGTTTCAGTATATATTTTTAAATGATCGATTTTTATAGAACTTTCAAGTACTTGCAAAACAAATTTTATCGATAACCCTTTCGACACACTACCGCAGGCTTACCGTTTATAACGATTTACCATTACGACGTAATGTCGTAATATAACTATTGTTTTGGGTTTGCGAGAAATCTATTATTTGCCCTCGATGCCACTCGTTTAGCATGACGAGTGATAAGCACTTGTCGAAAAATAATAAAGACCTAAGAAATGATAAGATCCAAAATTTGAAAAAGCAATACCAACAGACTGAATCAAAAATTACCAAATCAAATTATTTAATTTATATTAAATAATTTGACATTGATGTAAAACATAGGATTAAGTGCGGGTGGATGAAATGGAGAGAAGCATCGGGCGTGTTATGCGATAAGAGAATTCCAATTAGGCTGAAAGGTAAATTTTATAAAAGTGTAGTGAGACCAACTATGCTGTATGGTTCAGAGTGTTGGGCGGTTAACAGGAGAATAGAACAAAGTATGAGTGTCGCGGAAATGAGAATGCTTAGATGGTTGAGTGGAGTGACAAGAGAAGATAGAATAAGGAATGAATACGTGAGAGGTAGTGTTGGTGTAGCGCCAATTGTGGACAAAATGAGAGAAAATAGGCTGAGATGGTTTGGGCATGTGATGAGGCGAGAGGAAACGAATGCAGTAAGAGTGGTTATGAAGATGGACGTTGAAGGGAAAAGAGGAAGAGGAAGACCAAAAAAGAGATGGTTGGAGACTTTGGAGAATGACATGAGGGCTGTCGGTGTGTGCAGAGGAGATGTGATTGACCGAGTAAAGTGGAGGTGTAGGACAAGGGTGGCCGACCCCAAATAGTTGGGAGGAAGGCGAAGTAGAAGAAGAAGAAGAAGAAGATATTGATAAAAGTTATATTATGATAAAAGTTAAACAATATCTCCAGATTTTTAAGCGGGAAAATACTGTTTCTGTGTAACAAAACTTTTCTCCTACTTTTACCCTTATTTTCTTATTTACTCTTTGTGTATTTAATCTCTTCATTGTTTTTTTTTTAAAAAAAAATGGATCAAATTTTATAAAACAATGCTCACATATCCTTTTCTGTAAAATTTAAACATGTAACAAAAATATGTCTTTGGATTAAACTTATTATTTTTTTAGTAACAAATGTAATAAGAAAGCTAAGTTTTCCTGACAAAGCAAAACTTTCTTTATATCCATTTAAAAAACATATCTATGTTATTTATGTATCATTTATGTACTATAAATATCTAAGTTAATAAGTATTTGTGTATAAACCTTTTGTAAGGTATATTTTACATAAATTGTTTAATTTTTTATTTACTAATATGTAAATAGTATAAGGTATTAAATGTTTTAATTTTAAGTAATTATTAATATTAATTATTAGTTATTAATATTAAGTATGCAGTATGATGAAGTGTGTATTCAAAAATGTATAATTATTTCATATAATTCATACCTTTGATTATTTTATAAACAACTTATTAACAATTAGCATATAATTTAATAGGTACTAAAACCCATGTAAAAAAGAAAATGTTTGAAACATTTTGAAGTTTTTTCAGTGAAACAATATGTCTTCACAAACAAAAAATTAATTTTATAATATAATTTTTAGAAATTTAATGTCGGCAACACATCTTATACCGCCGTCTTTCGATCCAGGTCCTCATAATTTTTCGGACAACTGCCCCAACTCTAACGTGACATAGCGTGTGATATAGTGATGTAAAATCCTTCAATGTGCATCATATTATTTATAATCATTATCGTCGGGCCCTGACCCGCGTGGCTGATACCGAAATAAACATACGCGCAAAAGCCACCGTCTGAGGTGTCGGCAAAATGTACGTCCGCGAACGTTGATTTAGCGCGTTAAATACGCACTGCATATTAATGTTTTCTGTTTATTATTAGTTATATATTTTCTCGTCGTCTATCGCGCGATGTACAATGTAAACGAAATTAATAATTGGCACCGACGACGACGTCAAAACATCGAAACACACAGACGTTCATAGCAGTTGCACTATTCGACGCGTTTTCTGTGTATTAGAATACTTTAGCCGTTCTCGGTTAACTATGTAAGCCCGTGGGCACACACAAACACACACGATCAGTGGTGACATTGAAAAGTTAAGAGAGGCGGAGAGGGCGCAAAAAATAAGAAAATAAAAACGCGTTCACGCATGTGCCCGTATGTAATAATATGTAACACACACACACACTTCGTATGAAGACGGTAAACAATATGTTAAAATTCGAGACATCGGCGAAGGGCAACAGGAGAAGAATAAGCATCTGTAATTATATGATGGTAAAACGATGCCCCGGTATCAATTTTAAAATTGATGTATGGTGTAGGAAACACGGGGAAGGGGTGTGTAATTGGCTCTAGTCGTATCTTTATTCTTTTGAATTATGCGAAGCGCAATTAGGTAATTAAGTAATCACTGCGCATGTAATACAACCACGATATTATCGTGCACGACGGTAGCGTATCGCGACGGCTGATTTACGCTTATCTGTAGCAGGACTCATCTCCCAAAAACTGGAGGCTTATATTCACTTTATTTCTACCGCTTCTGTAGATCATAGAAATATCGCTGTTCCAAATTGATGTTTGATTCCTCAGGATGCAACTGTAGAAGCGCGGCCGAAATTTTGGATACAGGAGCCACCAGGATCAATACAATACTTCACAGTACAAAATGCGTCACGAGAGACGTGCGGCTAGTTTTTAATTTTTTCTAGTCCAACCTATTTGATATTTGATTTGATTCCACCTTTTGCACGTGTATATCAGACCCTGGTTACATGCGGTTTGTGTTTCTGCAGTGAATAGTGAATCGTTTTACAACCAATATTTTACGAAGCCGGAACAAAAAAATATTCATCAAACTATCTCTTTTAGAAAAAATTGATAATGAATTAACAATCATCGAATATATTTACAAAATGAAAATACATGCTATGATTCTAGCTGGAAAAATTTAAGGATTTCATAGCATTATTCTCATTGAAAAACATTCGTATATATATATATATATATATATATTTATATATTTATATATTTCATATATGTGATAAAAAATTTTAATTAATTTATGTCTATCAGCCGAGCGGCTAGTGTGTTTTGACCGTCTGCCGAGCTATACTCGTGCGTTGGCACTTGTTTATGGCAGCGGTTCTCAAACTTTTACGAACACGGAACCCTTAGAAAATAGTTTGTGTTTCATGAAAACTCAATTTATATAAATCAAATTAACATCAGATATTAACTTCTTATCATTTTGACAAAGTAAGGCCAATTTTAGAAGGTACAAGAAAACATTTTTTGTCAATTGAAAATAGTAAGCAGTTTTCAATAGATGAGTTTATTCCTTATAAAGGAACCAAAGCTGGTCAGGTTAAGACAGTATATTCAAAACAAACCTAAAATATGGGGCTTTACATTTTTTGTAAGAGCTGGAATTTATGGTTTTGTGCATGTTTTTTTTTCATACGCAGGCGAAACAACGTTAAGTATAGAATCATTCTCAGAATTTAAAGAAACTTTTATTGGGTTAGGACAAAAAATTGTTCTCCAACTTTGTAAACTACTTCAGATAAACCACTTACAGCTATTTACTTTGATAATTGGTTTATATCACTGGAACTTGTGACCTATTTAAGAAAAGAGTTAGGAATTTTAAGTCTTGGAATGATACAGCAAAATAGACTGTATGGTTATATCATTAATGATAAAGATTTATTCAATAAAGGAAGAGGAAGTTCTGAATTGAGGTGTGATAATAAAAAAAAAATTGCTGTTGTAAAATGGGCAGATAACAAATGTGTAACATTGAAAAGTTTATTTTTACTTGTAAATGAACAAACGTATTCAGTTCGTTGCTAAGATAAAAATATGAAGGCTAAAATTCCTATTAATTGTCCAACAATAATTAATGAATATAACTCTAAGATAAGTGATGTCGATTTAGCTGATATGCTAGTACCTTTGTATCGTACTAGTTTAAAATCTCATCGTTGATATTTGGCTGTATTTTCACAGTTATTAAAATATTGATATTTTTTTATTTTGTACATTATTTACCAAGTAGTTAATCAAAATATATTCAATAACTGTTATGTATTATTATAATTTTTTTTAATTTTTTCTATTAAAAAGCCATAAACACAATATTTTTTTGACTTTTTATTACATTGTTTTACTTAGCATAATTTTAGTACTATAACTTAAAATATACATAATCAAGTGACGTACACTAATGGATACTAGATTCAAAATTAGGAATTCATAGTGATGTACCCATTAAGATACAAAAATAAAATATAATATCGAGTTAGTGTATTTTAAAATATACGAAATTTAAAACAGCTTTGAGGTGATGTATCTTAAAAAATACACATTTCCAATTAAAATATCTCAAAAACTAATATACCTACATTTTTTTCAAATAAAATTAAAAATTAACTCTACGGGTCTCAATTATTAAAAATAGTGATAGTTTAAAATTTTAGAGCAATATTTTTGTTTCTGCTAAGTTAAGGGTTAATGCGACGCGCAGCCTCACGATAACGACATCAAGCCTACCGTATCGTACTTGCTACGCATGCATAATAAACGGTTATATCGTCGTTGTTATTATTATCATTATCATTATTATTATTATTATTATTATTATTACTATTACTATTATTATTACTATTATTGAGGTCAGCGTCGAAACGGGCGACTGTGCTCCAGGTTTCTGGGGCAAAATTCGATCCAGGTCGAGTGGCTGGTTGTACATCGCGAGCGCGACCAAGACGATGAACGCGCGAGAGACGAACGCGCAAACGGTTTTATAGTACAACCATACGTTTACGCGTGCGTAAAAACAATTAACGATGTAACATGTAAATTATATAACAGAAATGATACACGGTACGCGATCCGCACTGTTGTGCGTACCCTCGTACCGCTATCGGTGCGTCACCCGCACGCGAGTTCGGGAAAGGGAAAATCGTACAACGAAATAATAATGATATTACATTACGTACGTACAGTACACGAGAAAACGGGGAATCGCACAGGCGCGTAAGTCGGTCGTACGTGCGTGTGCGTTCGCGCGTTCATATGTGCACACTCGCGCTTGTGCGCGTACATACGTGTGCGCAGCGCGCGTGTGTTTAGTCTGGTGTAATTGACCTACAGACACACACAGAGCACGCGATACGGTCATTGATTCGACGGGGTACCTTTTGGGAGGACTACATAAATACATAAGCTCACCGCAAGGTCACCGGAAATTGCGTTTCGTTAACGATTTTATTGTAACACACGCGTGTAACGTATCATAACTGCATACGCGTCCATAAATGCGTTCTACGCTTCGGAACGAAATGGTCGAACGAAGAAACGGGAAACCGGTAAATATCGACCGTCGATATTACGATTATTATCGACACCGAAACGGGGGAGCATATTCGCGAATCGAATGTTACACGATCATGGGATGAGCTTGTGTTGGAAATTTCAGTCTAAAAATATTTACGAGTGTGTGAGTATAATATATTATGATTAAAACGAACTTCCGCGGTTGTAATGGCAAAGGGAGGGGCCGATATCGGAAGCCCATATTATTGTTGCGTAATTAGAGACTTATAATATTATTATACAAATAGTAATCGGTTTTGGTAATGACCCTGGGTAACGTAACCGCGGTCACGGCACTTGAGTGCGCGTTAAATAGTTCTGTGTTTATTTGGCGTAGCGCAACAAACGCCTCACATGTCATTATCATTTTTATTAATATTATAATTATATGACTGTGCCGCGATGGCGATGACCAGTAGCAGGGAAGGCGGTTGAAACGTTTAAAACAGTTTAATTACAATTATTATGAAAAAAAAAAAAAATGTATTTACGATTTAACTTACGCTTGGAAGTAGTTTTGCGTTGTATCAATTATTTTTAACTTGTTTTGACGTCTCCATGTTATAAGTTTATTTATACCTGCACACAAATCGATTCGATTTTACGCAACGGTGTACCCTATGTGTAACAAATCATGATATCGATACTCTGAGATGCTGGTTAGGTGATTTGTAAGGTAAACAATAATGTAAAAAACCACGACAAAAACGGATTGATAATCCGCAATCTTATGAGAAAATGAAATAATAATAAAAACAAATGAATAAATAATCGGTCATACCTACACACTAAGTACAGTTACGACACATATATGAAAGTTCGAGGAATCGTTATATTATTGATGTAAAGCAATCGATACAATTGGAAATACGTCGTTTGCCAGTAGGGCACTATAGAAGTAGGTATAATCGTCCGCCATTTTGCGACAAATGATTACCAGTTATCACTATCAAAACATACAGAGTAGTGTCTTAAATCATGATTTTAAGTAAAACCAAAAAGTTGATATGATTTACACCTTTAAACTCTGAAATATATAGTTTATAAATCTCACGTGAATATAACATTAATAATATACTACCAAAGATGGGCGGTTGTACTGCTCTAAACTGTTCCAATACACGTAATAAAGGTTTTCGTCTTTTGACTTCAGGAATTCGTTAGAATCTATAACGAATCTATAACGATCTATACCGATAAATAAACCGTTCAATGGTTCAGGTGGTGTTTCAATTTCAGGTAGTTGCATCTTTCCTGACGCACAACACATCCAGACTGGCTCATTTTTGAATTTGAGAGCATAGTAGTGCGGGCATTCCTTGTCCATAGCACAAATTACTACTTTTGAATGAGGATAATATTCAATATCGGGCTCATACTGGAATGCTAGACGCAGGAATGAATCAGATATAAATGTTCGATGTACCTGTTGGCGTAGTTGGTCATTTGCTCTGCGTGAGTCAACTACGAATCATTCGCACTATCGGATTGGCATTGTTCGTCTGTTATTTGCGCTCTTATATTTCTCATATTTGTAGCTGCATTTGTTCTACGACAAAAATTGGCATTCTGGCATCTTCTTGGCATTTTTAATGACACAAACAAATAGAAAATATTTAAAGTACTTATTTATGTTTTTTTACTTTGCAACGTCGGGTAATTCATTATATTAACTACTAATAAATAAATATTATTCTCAAATCTTATAACCCCCATAGCAACCATTTATAAACAAAAACAAAAATTTCTATCGTAAATCTCAAAATTCCTGTTTGAGCACCTCCCGGGGGTGGAGTTATGTCCATATATAAACCCTATAAAACCCGGTTCACGACATTCTCTATCATTTAAAAAAAAAAAATCAATATAATCGGCCCAGCCGTTCTCAACTGATGCAATGTTATGAAGTTTTGTCTCCATTTTTATACATATAGATAAATAATAACTATGTTCAAAAGAAAACGACAAAAAATATTAAAATTACTAAATTATATTAATAAATTATGATTAAGCCTTCTTAACTATACTTACTTCACACAACTCAGAAGAAATTGTAGGCTGCCATTTATCACGGCGACAATTTTGTAACCAAATTTTTCGTCTTTCAGCGTTTCTTGGAAACCGAAAAAGACGAAAACATTTGTTACGTGTATTGGAACAATTTACCGCTGTACAACCACCCATTTTTTATACCCAGAATTTTATAGTTTCACACACAATATGAAACTTATATAATATTATATTAATATAATATGACTACAATATTTTAAAATTTCCGTTTATGACGTTCAGCTGAATGGCCTGAGTCTGTTATCATTATGTATCAATTGTCGCAAAATGGTGGACGATCATACCCACATTTATAGTGCCTTATTGTCAGGCACGAAGAGGATTTCGTGGAAAGCAAAGAAAAACGTCGGTAACCGCGGTTCTGTAGTGTGCGGGCGATGTTTACTCGGTAGAATTATAAGCGTGAACCGCGACACGGGTTGAACGGAGTTTATTATATTTCAATGTCACATTGACCATATTACGATTCTTATCACTTACACGGTCTTCGAAACTGAATATTTTCTTTGATAGTGCGTGTTGTTGATTAACGTGAACGTGTTGTTGTATAACTTCAATGTATAACGTGTACTACTGTAGATATCCGATTACCGGTTTAGTTGTTAATGACCGACATGGATGGACAATTATATCAGCCGTAATTCATAACATACCATCATGCTGGTGCATGTACTACATAATATGTGTAAATAATTTCTGGGTTAAATCATTTCGTTACCTCTGCCCCGCGGTTGTACACATTGTAAAAATTATAAGTGTCGCGCATTATCGTTATGATCGCTATACGACAACACCATAGTTCGTGTAGTGTAAACAACACGAATCCTCTTCGATCCTTAACCCTAATTTTTACGTTTTTTTTTCTTTCCATTTCCATTTTGACGAGTTTACACGTACCTTTCATGTGTTTTACTAACGCGCGAGCGTGTAACAGATTTACAGTGTTATTTATTGTTATTGTACTGGTCGATGTCGCTAAGACGAAATTTTTGTAAAAAAAAAATGCATTTTTTTCTGTTTGATTTATCAAGGTCAAAGGAGTGAACAAAAAAGAACCCTCGTCATGCTGATTGACAACGAAGGGTAATGCGAGTATGAAGTTCTCCTGTGATACAACTTAGAATTTATTATTTCATTCGTCCCTCTCTTTATATATAAAGTGGGAAAAAAATGAAAAACTTTCCTTTATACAAATTAAATAATTAATTAGCTACACTTTCGGGTGAAAATCCGAAAATAATTGATTATTTCTACGATTACATCGTAGAATATATTTCCACGGATACACGCAGTACATAAAATAAAAAGTACGCGGCTACATATTGTCAACGATTACATAGAATTGATTTAAATTTTCGATACAGGGCTTATAAATTTAATGATTATTACATTAACAACTATACAGAACAGTGAAATGAAGATCATTTTATCGCACTTGTTAAGGTTGAATTCGATTTATTTTTTAAGTGTTTTAGAAACTATAATGATTTGATAAATGTAGTTGTTACCTTCAACAATCACACCACATAAACTTATTATACTATAATTATTATTGATATAATGTGTTATTTTCTCAACAATTTTTTTTTTTTTTTTTATTGTTTACCTATCTGAAGATAGGTATGTATAATATCATACATTATAAATGTATTATGATGTAGCTAGTCCGTTTACATATTAATTAAACGTAAAACCGTTTCGGTTTTCTTATAATTGAACGTGCAAATTATGTCCATTCAGCAGAACTGTTGATTTTGCAAAGTATTTCATTGTTAAGAATTTCGATAATGAAATAACAGATGAATACATACATACGTCCCATACATATAAATGCGCGTTAAATATAATATCTCAGCATAGATTTTAATTATATCAATACATATATTGTGTATATGTGTGTAGTATTTAAAACTCAAAGTCGAATGTAATAATTGCGCAAACTAGCGGCTTTTTATTTTTTTTTTTTTTTGTTATAAATCCGTAGATTTGTTTGTTGCAGATCTCCATGCTTCTCTATGGCTTTTTATTAACACAAATATAATAGAACTCCATCACGATAAATAAAATAGATTGTATTTATGATGTTTTCTCTACTTTTTTGCTCGAGTTAAGCAAATAATTGGGCATAGTAAATTTCTAAATTACGTAGTGTTATATTCAAAGAAACCGTGTGTACGAACAGAACACATAACACACATACACACACTCAAGCACACACACACATATACATACGATAAACAGTCAAACGATTCAATGTGTGGCTAAAACAGTAATTTTTTTCACGTTAATCGACATTGTACTTATTTTTCGCTAACAGTGTTGTTTCACGAGCAATGCCCTCTACAGGCCGAGGTCAATTGCGTTCGATTTTCAAGACCAGTTTTATGTTGCAACACCGTGAGTCCATTGTGAATCACTGTACAGCATATTATGTATTGCATTACACGATTTGTATAATACATAATGCTATGCAGCTGATAACTTGTCGAAAAAAAAAATTAAATAATAAAAACGGTAAACCATTGTGTTGGATGTAATTTAATTAAAAGTAGCATTTGTATGTGTACTTATACGTCGTGTTTTACGGGTGGACTCGCATACGTATGAAACAGAAATCAATAAAATCGCAAATAATTATTTCATTTTCGCCAACTGTGCGCTGTACACATTTCAATAATATTAATAGATAATTAGCAATTATATATTTTGTATAAAACAAAATGATATTGTATTTCAATCTACAGCTCCTTATCGGCATTTTATCGTTCGTGTTAATAATTGGTCAAATTATATTTGAATTCGATCGAATGTAATTAAGATCCTCGGAAATACGAATCGATTGACCGCGAACAATCGGAACGGACACGTTCGACTCGGCAACGCATTAATTCTGAACGTGGCATACACAGTCCAAGGTCTAGTTCATGGAAAACCGTCATCGTTCGAATTTAATCTAGACTGGTTGATGCAAAAAAAATAATAAAAACATAAGAGCTATAGACAACATGCATTGTTACTCTGATGATGAAACGAGTACTTATACTACGTGATAAGTAGAGGCCGGAATTATATTGTTTTGCATATTTATTTTGATTCTATGCTGTTGAACGGGGGTTTGAAATCTTTAAATACCTACCACGAAACAGGTAAATTAATGGCAAAAGTTTTTTTTTTTTTTTTTTTGCATATTTGAGAACATTTAAAAATAAATGTATAATTTGTATATTAAAGTTTATTAGAGAATATATAGATTTATTTTATAGATTTTCGATATTTACTGTTGCAGTGGTGTAAATATAATTATATGTAAATTCGAGAATATTAATATTGAATTTTGAAAAACAGCAAAAGTTTTAAATGAAAATAATGAAAAACCAATTAAAGATAATTTTTCATCAACTATGATAACTGAATTGCAGCTTGCTTTTGTGACTTTAATTGACGTCAAACGCTCTTTCAATACATATGAAAATATTTTAAACGGAACAATATGACACCAGAGAACACGAAACAAAATATTGTTATCAACTGTTTTCAAAAATTGTTTCCGTTAAAAATACATCATTAATCTAATTTAATTAAATAAATTAAATGTTACCTAAGTAAAATTATTATATACCTATTAATATCAGCTTTTTTTATATTAAATACCTTATTCTTTTGCATATAAAAGCATATTTTTAATTAGCAGAATATGTAAAAGCATACTTTTTGCAAATTTTAGTATAACTTTTAAAGAATATTGAAGGAATATTTTAACTTTTTAAGAGAATGTTAGCATCTTATTTTGGCTACTTTAAAATAATATTATTCCGGCCTTTAGTGATAAGTAACGAACGGTGACGTTGATCCCTATAAATTCGTGCGGCGTGTTTGTGCGCCAAACAAAGACAATTCGATGCTGTTACATTCGAATTAAATACGGTTCATATTTAATTTTTACTTTCCTCAGAACTTACTAATATTCATGCACGTCATATAACCTCAAAAACCATTACATAACCATAATATAATTGTTTGATTTGAAAAACCACCGTATCCATGCAGCTGGTGGGCATACACGTGTTTACGTGTTTTGAAAATATTACGGATAGCAGCTGCACTTTGCATAAATGCGCGTTCTAAAATAGTTTATAAATAAAAAAAAAAAATAGGAGCGTGTGCAAACATGAAATGAAAATAATAAATAATACATTATTACTACATAAATGGTATACAAGAACCAGTTGTAGATCTGAAGTCCAACTTGAGGATGGTCGAACATACATGACTACTGTTTACAAATTTTTATTATGTCTCAAACATTTCAACTATTTTCAAAGATCTCGTAAATATGTTTCAATGTTTTATTAATAATGCGCCAGTACGATTAATAATAATACTTGATTTAAAAACAAAATCATTCTTTATGAAATCTAGCTATTATTATATTAAATATAGTTTTTATTTATTGTACAACGTTACATATTATTTTATATCAACCATATATAACGTAGATAATAATTTGGAAAAACTCCAAGGAAGGGTGAGATCGCCCCCTTTTAAATCTGCCGCTAAAAACAACGCAGAACGTCTGTTTCCTGAATATATCAATAATTCCTGTATAAGGGTTATGTGGTCGAATGCGTGGGGTGGACTAGAACAAAGCAATGTTTTATCCTTATGATGAATCAATATTTTGGGTATAATAACCTTACGAAAGCGGAGGAGCAAGTAATACGTGTGGTTTCTATCAAGGATTACAAGTTATTCAAACTAACGATTAATCGAAATGTAAAAATGGACATAGATAAATAAAATACCTTACATGTATACAGTCAATATTTTACAATATTTTTCGAGGAAGTAATTTATAAAAATATTCAACAATCTTTATAGGTAAACAAATTAGAATAGGTCCATACAAACTACAATACAATGCCTGAAGAAAATGTAGGATTACTTGCCAGTATTGAAATGTTGACAATTGAATAAATTGCATTTGTATTCATCGAAATGAGTAAAACTAGTGTTTGTCAGTTGATTTCTAAAACATGAATAATTCCCGTGTTATTTATATATTCAATTTGGACGTATTTAAAATTAAATCGACTAATTTAAAAATGTGTAAGACATAAAAATAATTACCCACATGTACAAAAAAATTTTTAAGATTTTAATACTTACTTATTAGTACTTTTATCAAATATTATATCTTTGAAGAAAATATTTTAATGTTTCGTTTATGGTTGATTAAGGGTTAAGTGGTTTGTCCTTGAAAAGTTCAGTATACTCGAAATGAGTAATTTATTTGTATTCTTTATTCTTTAAGTCTTTATTACATTTTCATTATTTGAACAGTATTAATGAGTAATGAGAATTAAGTATTACAATTCTGTTGAGAGGTCAAGTCTTCCTGACACCCCTTACATTAAAAACTATTATTCACTAAAAAAAATTATTCATATTAAACTCATGTATTTTAATTCACGCTTAAAGAGTGTTTTAATTAAAATTAAATAAACGTATAAATAGACTTTTCCAAATTGAGTCTAAAAGATATGCAATATCATGGTGTAACTTCAAATATGATTTCATTAGCAATAACACTTAAAAAAGCAATATTACGTACAGCTAAAGAATTAAACAATCAATAACAACAGCGTTTAACATGTCCAAGTCTATAATTAATATCCATTAATATGTGAAATTATATTATGATGTAAAAATTGATTTTCTTCAATAATATGTATAATCTTATTTTCAACGAGTTCAATGTACCTGTACGAATAAAATAATTTTATTCAAGAAAAATATTTAATTCATGTACATTCAATGTATATTTGACCTTTTGAAAATCAATAAATTGTGATTTAATTAATTAATTTATAGGGAAAAGTATTATTGTCCGTTCCTGCATCTCTTACTACCTTACTAGCATATTTATAGTTAGGCTAAGAGTGAAAAAGTCACCATAAATAGATGTAAAGGTTAAAATTTAAAAAAAAAAATATTTATATATGAATACGTTTTATTTTCGACTGAAACACTGTTCCTCTAAATAAGATATGTTTTGAGATTTCCTTTTTTGATATTATGTTCGTTTTCACTTAAAATAAAATAATTGTCGATGCTGAATAATACAATGATATATTAATAGATATAATTAAAATTAACAGACCAAAGGTGATGGGTATTCAACATTTCCTTTTCTAATATGATCATCAGTATTTCATCTGCTAGCTAGTTTATTCAAAATGTTATACCATCTTCGAAAAAACGATGTAGTTCAATGTTGGGAGTGGGTATAAAATAATTACAATAATGATATTGTTTTTATTCAACGTTTACATTATGTTATTAAATATATTATTACGATAGTATTAAAGTATACCTACTAACAGTGGCTTACATAGGATTGATTGGGGAGGGGGGAATGTTACGGTATAAATATTACGCATTTTACAGTTAATAATTTTATAGAAACCCTAAAATAAAATATATTTTAACCTAAATAATTTACAGTAAATTAAAGAACAATTCGATTTTATATCTGTTAATATTGTAAATATTATCCTAGGCCTACGAAAAAACTTCGTGGAGCTACGACTCTTAACCCCCTTCCACGTGCGCCACTGCCTATTACAAAATATTGTTGAAATTAAAAATCATGTATAGCTATTTTTTCCAATATTACTGCACGACATAATACATAACTCGTCATATTCGTTTTTCGTCCATGTTCGTGAATTATAACTATTTTCATGTAAACGACCGCAGTTTAAAACGTAATATCTTCATAATATTGTGTATGAACGACGTATATATGTGACGTCTTGGCACAACAAAGATTAGGAATAATGGACGTCCGCTTTTATTAATAGAAAATGGTTGACGTACTATGGGGGTGTAAAAGTACTATTGTTTCGAGGGAAGTATAGTTAGTTTCTTTGTGTGGACGAAAAATCTGAAAATAAAAATAAAACAGTGATTTTTAATCCTACACAACGTAAGTATTAATCGTAGTGTATAATTTCATCATGATCTCTACATTGCTTTTTTCGCATATAATATGACTTTTGAAATTATCTAGACCCGAGTTTTAGATCCGATTGTCGACACCAAGAATAGATGATCTTGGAAAACGTGTTATACAGAACGTGGTGGCTATGTACGACTACTTTTAACCTTTACACAAACCATGGTTACTCTATAAATAAAAGAGAATTCATGTTCGTCGCTACCCTCGTTTGTGTTACACTTTTTGTTCCCCTAATGTCGTTCCAACTCGATCGTTAAACGGGTAAGTTCCTTCGTTCCCCTGATGTATCAGCAGCGAAACAGAAGTGGGTGTATGAGTGCATCGACCATACTATTTTCGAAAAAGGTCGACTTTCGGTTTATTTTTAAAAATGTATCTTCTCACTCAATGGTATTTCAAGGTTTAAATCAATTTTTAAAAATTCTAAAGCCACACGATATATTATGAGTCATGACATTTTGTTTTAAGTAACGTCCTATTATATGTATTCTTTAATTATATTGTTTTTACAACGAATCAAGGGCTTTTGGGTACAAAAAAAAAAAAAATGATTTAAAATATGTATGTTATAGTCAAAAATCTATAAAATTCTTATTATCTAACTTAACTTAACTTCTAGAATAAAAATCCAAAGTGCCGTAGACATCGCAGAAGCGTTATACTATATCAATAAATGTAAAATATTATTTAAATAGTTCTCAGCAAAATCGAAATCAGTTGTTTTTACGATATAAAAAAAATTACACGATAGTGAGAAGTTTAAGTATTATATAAGTTAAACTCCTCAGTATTGTGTAATTTTTTTTTAAATCGTAAAAACAACTGATTTCGACTTTGCTGAGAACTATTTAAATATATTTATATCAAAGTGTTATATAAGTTTGATCAAATAAATTTATAATATCTACATTCATATTGACATTATATGTTCATTTATTATTTATTCAGTATTCCACAAATCGAGTTGGAAAAAGAAGAACACATGTGTTATACATAAAGCAACGTGGTATTATATAATTTTTCAGTTTGAATTTATTTAGTGCCTTAGTGACCCTGATGTAAACAGGTTTTTCTTGTATTCAATTATTGATATTTTTTCAACGCGCTGATATACATTGGAAATACAAAAAAAAAACACATGACACACAAATACATATCTAAGTTCAAAGTTTGGTGTACTCACACAACATTGCGTAGAAACCTAAAGTAGAAAGTCGTATTGAAAAATTCGAAGAATATCATATAAAATAATATAAAAATAAAAACAAAACGGATATTTTTTTCCAAATTTTATTTTAAAATTCATGTATTTAAATCAAAAATTGACGAAAATTCAATATTGATGATAACCATAACGTAGTTGCTGAATTACGTATATTATTTATGAGTCTGTAATGTGGGTCGTTGTCTAGCATCTAGCGCCTACCGATAAGACTTGTGAACTGTACTTACAATTAGTAAAGATAAAACTGTCGTGGAAAAAAAAACATTTACGTGTACTATCGAAAAACTGAATAACTTCATATATTTTATTGTGTTCGTGAACACTAAAATAAATTTATCAGCTCTTGGTGTCACTTGTACAATCTTGATCACAGAGGGGGGAGAGGGGGATAAATATGATACTAAAGAACGTTGATACCGTACATTGTATACGATACTGTCCTTTACAATTCGGTAATGCAGTCGACTAGACATTTCGTACGCACGATAACTCGTGGAGCAACACCGAGTAAAGTTTTCTAGAAAATAATTGTCATTGGGATCGAAACGAATAAAAGCGAACCCGCTAATTATACTGCACAGAATCGTTACATATCACGTGTTATGCTCTCATTAGACTGCATATTTTATTTTTTATTTTTTATGACACTGAGGCGTGCACAAACAACAATACGAAAATTTTCAACCAGTATCGATATTAGAACAGATATTAAGATATACGGCTCGTGAAACAGACAAAACGGTTTTCTCTCGCAATTGTATAAGACGAGTAAAGCTCTGAATCGCGGACATAGCAATGACACTGCTGCATAATAATACCGTAATATCCGTACCACGCCCGCGGTGCTCTTGAAATGCATCTACGGCAGGCTTGACTAATCGTCTTTGAATATGATAAACGCACGCTCTTGTGTACACACGTATGTGAAATGCTCGTCGCGTGCGTACCAGCTTACTGAAATAACAGCGCAGGTACACGTTGCGGAAACCTTGACAGGTGCTTTAAATTAAAATCGGTCTACGTTAAAAATGAATTTCGTCAACTTGGACGTAACAGCGACGGCTGATCACGCGTCCGTCGCGGGTCGAGAACCGAAACCTTGAGAATTCAATGTCAAGTTCTCAAGCGAAAAAATAAAAAAACATCGATGATACAATTGATGTTGTAATAATGCGAGACGTTCGGCGGGTACAGGTGTTTAAACCGACAATCGTAGTAATAAGTATTCCTGTTTTATTTACGCGCGTCGAACGCACAGTAGTGTTACGATAACGGGTAATATCTACTTATGCAGTAGGTCGTCGACATGGACGTTGTTTACCGGCACGTATGAATGCGTCTGGATAATTTCCCCTGCAAGGCGCGGTCAGCACTTCGGAAATCGCAGTCGAAATTATCTATCGCTGTTGTGGACGCGACGGTTACGCGCTTCACGTTTGGCGGCAAACTCGACCGAATTTCAGTTCGCGTTTAAACAGCTGCGTACTACTGAAAACGCAAAATCAAAACGTTTCGTACGCGTTTTGACAATGTCATTGTCGATCTTCGGGACCTGGTCACCCGGGTCAAAGATTACAAGTGGATCGATGATCTAGCCCAGTGTTTCTCAACCTTTTTACTGTGGCGACCCCGTTTTTGAATTAAAATTTTTTAGCGATCCTTATATATATATATATATATAAATACAAATGATATAAATGTATATAAATACAAATGTGAAAAACAATGTAAAAATGCAACTTATAAACCTACTTTACAATATCGTACGGCGATGTTAACGATGACCTGTTACATAAATATATAATAATATGATATGTTCACTATAGCAGTGACCTTATCTTAAATTGATATTTGAAAATCTAGATTCGACGTTTATAATAGATTCTTTAATAAACGTCAAACAGTATAATCGCTTTATTAATAATAATATTATGTTTTTCATTTTAATGTAAATAATCTATACTCGTAATATGTAATATTATAATATATTATTGATTTTATTTTCTTAATGATTGAGCTTTTAATTTTCGCATTGATTTAAATCATACGATTGCGACCCTAAATAATAAGTTGATGACCCCCCAGGTTGAGAAACACTGATCTAGCCGATCGCGTATACCTTCCAAAGCTAACGACACCGCGCAGCCGTCACGGGAGGAAATCCGTTTCGTTTTCGCATATGTAATTCACTTCGTTCGTTATTGGTCCCGTTCAGACGTTAATTCGCCTCGTCCGTATCAACACCATCGACGCGATGCACGTTGCCCGCGGCGCGCAATACGCACGTGTTTCCGATTTTACATATCAGGGAACGTTTTTCGCGCCCCAAAAGTCTCAGGCCGGTCAAGTCTTGACGGACCTGTCACTCTGCGACAGCACCGAGTCGCGTCCGTTCCAACAATATGAGCGGGGTGCACGCGAGGTCGGTTTATCGGTAACGCGTTGATACTTGGTCGGAACACTTGGTCGGTCGGTCGACGTCGCGCCACGCCACGCCGCTGGCCAGCCATTATGCAAAACGTGTGTACCGTACACGGTCACACGATATAATGTAATATGTGTTGTTATTATTATATAAGAAACGCGTAGACGGCCGCTTGCACTTCTGACGAAACCCGTCGTAATCTGTTGGACTACCGATATCGAGCCCGCGACCTTGAACATTCTTCGTTTATTTTTTACCGTCTTCTCAATTTTACTAATATCGTCTTTGGCGATATCGTCGTCGTCGCCGTTTTCTTGCACGCGCGTTCCATTCACTTTTCAATCGATTATCTCACTTTTTTTTTTTCTTCTCTCCTACTAGTGTCCATAACGCTCTAAATGATTTACATGTCGTTTCTACGTTGAGACGGACTAGCTCGTTAAAAATATTTCGCGTACCAATCCACATATCTCTCTTTCACCTCCCTCCATCATAGACAATATCACGTCGTCGGGTTTTTTCTGATGACGTCAATCATTGATGTTGGATCGGTTGAAAATACATCATAAAGCAGACAGAGAAGTTATTAAGCTTTAAGGACAAAATATACTACGTATTAGAATGACTTAACAGCGGGATGTCGAGTGTATAGGGTGGTTTTAGACCAGGAATATAATAACCGCTGAGAAGCAAGTGGTAGAGGGCAAAACGAATTGATTTTTTTCTTTTTAAAGAAACGGACGGTCTAAAGGATAATGTGACACAGGACAAATTCTTTGAGTATTCAAAAGTATATAATTCAGTTGCGGTGTAAAAAATTGTTTTCAAAACATTTCCGTCAGAGATTTTGTCGCCAAAAAAAAAACCCTTATTGTTTGCTATATAATAGTTAGATGGCGTAAGCAACGAGTTTTTCTGCCTACAAAACATTTACCATCCCCAATCAGACCCAATAGAGTTTATGACGGAAACGGGTGTGCTGTCTTGACAACTGCTATTTTTACCAAAGTTTTAGGAAATACTACCGGGAGGCGATCACGTATTATTTAAGAACCCCAACAAAAGCCAACTGAGACTGATCTATAGCCAAGCTACGTGTATTTAGCTCCCGAGGGAAATGCATATTTAAAAGCGATCTGAACTCGCGACTGTTTGTAATTTTATTAGACCCTATTATAAGGCCCAATAGTTCACAACTAAAATAAAAAAATCCGGTTGATGAGGTATTCAGGTCTCGGGTAATACCGTCTCAAGGTTTCGTTCCCAAAAAAATATTTTGGCCTGGCTATAGGGTATATACGAACGTTATCTCTTTTAATACGTTTCTACCGACGATCGATATGTACGCGAAACAGGAGGTTTTTCACGATCTCGTCATCTTTTTATTGCGTGCAAAATAAATGACACTATTGAATGTATTTGATCAACGACAGCATACGACAAGAATTTAATAAAATGTATATGTTTAAAAAATAAACATAATCTATTTCATGTGTACACAATAAGACTGCCTGAGAAGATACTTCGTCAGAAGCTATGTAATTCAAATATTCTTAAACATAAATCCATAAATTCACATGTCAACGCGTTATTTTCCAAAGTTGACAGAGATAACAATTGAACAACGTCACGCACCAGTACGAAATGAAATACAAACACGTTTAGATATTTGTGTATGTAAAATCGGAACACGTCGTTTCGGATCGCGCACAGGTGGCTAGATGACGCGACACACCTTTATTCAAATTATTGGTCGGCAAAGAAGAAGAAGTTTTACTTTCTTGTAATAACTTGCGACTGACCTCGATGTCATTTCTGAAAATCTGAAGTATTCATATGCGCGAGCGATTCGTGTAAACTGTTATTTGTGTTTAATGTTCAAGAAAAACCATTTGGGTTGCCGAGACATTACAACTGTTATAATAGAGTTGAACTTTGATAATAATTTTCTTAAGTATGTATATACGTTCTGAGTAATTAATCGCCATGTTTATTATCTTGGGTCGCATATAACGTTAGATATTATCCTGTAGTCAACATGTCCTTCTATCAGAAAAACTGAAGTTGGATAGTTATTTTCTAATGATTCTAATTCGACGTCAAGTTATACGCGATAACATCTAAAACCGTTTGTTGTTATTTCCATTTTATGCTGCAATGAAAAATAAAAATAAATAATTTTAAAAAAAAAATAAAATATTTGAGTTGATGTAATCATGACCACAATACCGAAGTATAATAATATATATATAGTATATTTGTTTTAATAATATCTACGGCAACTGCGATAACAAACATACTGCCAAAATCACTAGTAGAATATTAATTAATACATCGATGAATTGCATATACAATACATATTTTATGTATAGATAAAATTGATACCAAATTCAAATGCATTATTATTTTAGGATACTGTAGGAATAAAATATACATATGTATATATATATATATATATATATATATATATATATATATATATATATATATATATAAGCATGAATAAATTAACTAACATACATTTTCATCTAAATGGTTTTGACAAGTTATATAAATAAATCTTCGATTTTATGTCTTTTATGCCTACTTAAACTAATTAACCGATTTTAATAAAATTTGGTACAGATATAGATCATATCTTGGCAAAGGACATAGGCTACCTTTAATCATGAAAAAAGGAAAGGGAAACATCGATATATCTGATAAATCCCGAATGATTAGTCATTGTTTTTTGTTCCTATAACAACCGAAAAAACGGAAGGGAACCTCACTGTCACACACCTCAGTGTGCACCTAGAAAAAGGTGAATGTTTCTATTCTTCTGATAATAATTTTCAAAAGCGACTGTATTCTCTTCCAAAATTTCGGATGATTTACACTTAAAAATGCATAGCTTCTATAGCGAGTAACATCGGAAAGAAGTTGAATATTCACAATTTTCTTATCAGGCAATGCCGGGGGTTCAGTTATAAATAAAAATCTATTTAAAAAAATGCAAACTCAAATCTCAACTCTACTGAAAAATTTACTCGTTGATCATCACTATATCTCAAAAACTACAAAATGTATGAACTTGAAACTGGACTTAGTGGTCTCTCCAATACTCTGGACGTGCAATAAGAAGGGATTTTAAAAAATATTGGCACCGGCAAAGACTATTCCGTGCGAAGCCGGGTAATTCAGCTAATTTTTGATTAATTATAATGTATCTAGTACATACGACGTTATAAAGGACCTCTACCTAATTATAGTTTGATTATAGTTGTGCTGTTTTTCGCTTTCAATAGCCACTTCTAATCCAGTCAATCTATTCATTTGTTACGCTCGAATACTTTTTACAAAACTAGATGAAAAAAAATGAAAACTTTATGTTTTCATTGCCGATTTAATAAATCGTCATATAGAGATTATTGCACGACTATACGAGGTCAAGGCACGCAGCCCATACCTTTCGGACGTCAAAATCTTATAGACGGACACACGGTTCAAGTTCAATACCATTAAAATCATAATGTTGAATACCGTAATTTATCTGTTCCGCTTCCTTTTCGATTCAATGTCTAAAATTTGACCGAAACTCCAAGTTTTGCAGACGTATCCGTATGCCACTATAGAATATTAAATTAATTTTCTGTAGTGAACGTTTCCGATTCACGAATATCTTTTTTTTATTTACGTTATCGATGTCGACCATATAACATATATAATGGTAATAACACTTTAATATTCCGAATGAATACAAAATAAAATACAGCACGCCTCAATTTAACACGTATTCGTAAAGAAACTGTTGATATTTCTATTATTTCATTCGTTTAGTGGTGTGTTTTATAAGCTTTCCGCTATATGTTATGCATAATAGAAATTGACTTTGTTTTTAAATTTATTTTGGACTTCTGAAATGAAAAAAAAAATTTTTTTTATCTATATCAAACATTTATATTACATAATTTATGAACAAAACTGATCAATATTATTACAGTGAGTGATTGAGATCAATGAAAATTAGATGTATACATTTGTGTTATCAATAATCATCACGTATTTGTTCACTTATGATCCGAGAATTGAACTTAGATAAATATGATATATAATATAGGACATTGAGACAACTGTTATAAATCAGTTACATTACAATATAATATAAAAATAAAATGTACAAAATTAAGAATTGTATAAAAAAAAACAAACAAAATTAAGTTAAGTAATTTAAAGGTCGGCAGAAATAACGTGCTATGTAAATTTTTTTTTAATTTTATTTTTTTTTTGCGGGATAACGTGAAAGTTTTTGATAAAAATTACTTTAAAATGTTATAAATATAAATATGATAACATTTTTTGTTAAAACGTTACGAACATACATTCCAAATAATATGTGAGGTCAAATTCAGGGAAGGGCAGAGTGGGCTGTAGCCCAGAAGCTTCAACAATTTTATGATGTTTAAATTAAGATACAGAAAAAATTGTATTTATGTTTGCATTTATTTAATTGAATAACATTGAACTTTATTTGGATATTTAAAATTTTTATCTAACGAATAATAACTATATTTGCTTTTATTGACAATGAACGGTGTTCTAGAATCTAAATAAAATTTTATGCATTTAATTTTAAATACTTGACATTATTATTTTTATTGTTCGTTATTTCATCACTTACTCAGTTACTAAGTGATTCGTATTTTTACAAAGCAAATATAATATTCTGATGATATTAATTTTACTCAATTTGATTGTTTTTATGATTATTTATTATTAAATAAGTATTATTACTACTACTAATTATGGTAATAAATGTTATTTAATAAATAAATAAATATGTTTTCTTGTTTACGTATAAGGGGTCATCACATACCTAAATTTGCCCATGATGATTTTTATAAGAAATTATAATACATACATTTTTTGTTATTATTTAATTCTATATCCAGTATACACGATTTTAAACAATCACAGTTTAGACGTACTGGATAATATCAGATGTTATATATCTTCATAATTGTCTTTATATATCATGAATCCTGCAGTATAATATATGGTTAATCGAATAAATACGGTCTGGACAAGAGATCGGTTATTCTATTTATAAGTGTATTACTAAGAATTCCAAGCAGTCATACTTTCTGACCGCAATAACACTATAAGTACCGCAGGCCAGTTATAGCACTCTAAACCGGTTCGACTCGATGTACTGATGAATTACATTACTTAACGTTGTGGATACATATATATATATATATATATATATATATATATATATGTGTGTGTGTGCGTTTGTGTGTATATCAGTATTAAAAAACAAAACAGAAATTCCACAGACATATTTGCTGAGTATGAAATAAGGATCACGTTAATTGCACACCGATACACGGAATCTTTTGGATGTTAGTCCTACGATCAAAAACTGTATACAGCAAAACGCAGTGCCGACTGAAGATAAGGAGCTTAATGATGTACGAAAGATATGTGACTATATTAGGTTCCACGTCATAAGTCTGTGTTCGTTTTTAAAAAAAAGTGATTAGAAATTAGAATGTTTTCCATTACGTTTCATCTTAAGATTATATATTTTTTGTTCTTTGTAAATTTTAAAAATCGTCAAATGATTCGAATAGGATAATAGTAAACTTATGGTAATTTTTTTGTTTGTGTCAATCACCATAATTTGTCGTATTTATATCCATGTTATTTTAAATCTACATATACTTAAAAGCGTTTGAAATTAAGTTTAGTTATACTAAATAGTTTAGAATCAAAATTAAAATTACGACCAAAACGTACCATCTATAGTCTCCAATCTAATGTTCGATTTAAAATCTACACGTGAATTTTATATTGACGGCATTTATATTGAAATTATAATTAACTTGTTTATTTGTCCATTGCTACAACAGTTATGTTGCGACAAAAATGAAGAAATTTGCAAATCTGTATTTTTTTATTGTTATATAAGAATACTAGAGGACAATGTTAAAAATATGGGTTTCTTACACTACAGTTGATACGGATGGGTTGGTTGAAGGTTCGCAACACCAACTGGCAATACAAGGGAAAAGTTGAAATTCCATGATAATGGTCGGTATAATACCGTCGTGTAGGGTGTAGGTCAGACTGGGTAAGTCTTACAAGCGTATAGACGAAAGTGGGATCGACGTCTAATGGCGATCATACGTGATCATTTATTCACATACACACATACATATATTTCTATACGTAAATAGGATTTGGCGTTAAAACGTTTCAGCAAAAGCATTTTCTGTGACAGACAGTGCGAAACGACAAAAGATCTACTATTGATAAGACGACAATGATGTAATAGTTAAATAGACAGAGCTTATTTGATTGCTAAAAATAACAACTGTCTTAGATTTTACAATTATTTATAGTACCTCCGCTATTAGTTCTAAAAAAGTAAATGTTTTGATAAAAACTTGGTATGAGTAAAATAATAGAATTGAAAAATAAAAATTAATGATGCACAGTGAAAAATATCGTAACTGACCCCGAAAAACGTTGGACCGGTACTGTTTTTCGTAGCAGCTAAAATAATGTTAAATGACGCATGTCCACTGGTGCAAAATTAAAAATGGGTTTATCGTACTCTCGAAGGTCTCGATCGTTGTAATGTTCATAAAAAAATTTGAGGGTCAATATTTTATTTTTAAAAAAAAAATTTCTTGTTGCCAACTTGGACAGCGGCTAACTTTATGAACGGTGAGTGTTTATTTTCGTTATATTTTTGCTATTAAAGAAATATATTTTAAAGCGAAATTATGAATATTCGTAAAGAAAATATGACGTATTCGTTTGAATTTAATGATTTTTCACGCGGTACGCAACGAATAGGTAATGTAATCAATAATTTAATATTTATATAACGAAACATAGGTAAATATAAAATATTTATTTATAATATTATAGTTACAAGAGTTCTAACGATTATATAACGATATGGTATATCACGCCAACAACATTATATGACTCTCGTCGCCGTGCTATTAGAATAAACAGATCGAAATCGATCCAAGGTCGCGGCCAAGTTTCACCCAAACCGATGACGTAGGAAAAAAAAAACAAACGTACACCGTTTGTGTACACACACCGGATCCGTCGTACGTGTAATAATATTTTACATGGTGCCGATAAAAAGAAAAAGTGTGTTTGGTCTCTGTTGTTGTCTGGTATACACTTGGCGTACCCATATTTTGATGCACGTAGTTGTGTATATCATTATTTTTTACCTATTATGACGGACGTTCGATGGGCCGCCGCCGTCACGCGAAAACGCTGCAAAAAAAATTAAAATTAAAATTAAAACCCACGGTTTTACCGTATCGTTTTTTACGAAAAACGGAGAGGGAGACTGCAAGAAAAATAGGTTTGGTCGATGCGCGATACGCGAACCCCACTACACGTCAGCGGCGTACTATAATATACACTGGTCGTGTAGGGTCGGTGGACGTGGTGGCGTAAACCTCCGAAACGTTTATCGTTGCATGAATTATACAGTATGTGTGTTTTCTTACGATTTATGTTCAAATTCTTCGGAAACAAACGAATCAAAAACGAAACGTGCGAAGAAAACGACAAAATATGATAACATTTTAAACACGTACGGTACACGATACGTATCGAAATTTGGATGTGATACTGCAAATCGATGATAATTCCCCTTTAGTGGTTATTCGGTCACCTCAACAATGTGATGTCGCGCGATCTTACACGGATACGTTAAAGTACCTATAAGAGTACATAACGTAAACGCTACGCGTACACCGTATTCGTTATGCCGATGAAAACATGATCCACGTAACATTACGCATGCGTGTTCGTAATGAAGCCGATGTTATCGAGTGTAATATTCGTGTTCCGAATGCCGTATGTTGCGGGTACGTAACATCATCACGAGAAAGGGTTTTGAGAACGAGTCACTGGTACACGCGCATAGCGAGTACACATGCTTGCAGTAGGTACGGATCGTCCGACTGGAGGCGAAACGGGAAATGAATACATTTTTTTTTTTTTTTTTTTTGGCCAAAGAACGCTTTTAGTGCAACACGCACTAGCGTACTTGTACGCACAAATTCACGTGTGTATGTACGTGTATGTGCCCAGGCTCGGATGATTGTACCTACATGCGGGGTCGGGCTCGTGCGCGTACGCGCGCATTGGCGCAAATGACCTCGCGCGCCGAGACCGGGTTCAGGGTTAACGTTCGGGCGGACACCAAGTCGAGGATCGCGGCTTGCTGTTCGCGATGGAGACGCGTAGCGTGCGCGCGGACGGAAACATTCTTGGTTGTTATGTGCGACGGCGAAAACCGGTAGGGTAGAACCGACTGGAAGGATTGGAAATAAACGGGGGGGGGGGAAGGAAGGGGGAACGGAAAAAAAGTGCACTCGCGTAATAAGCGCTACACGTTGTATTCGTACGCGTCTATAATATTACGTGGTATAAGCATACGCACGTATTATTATTATTACTATTATCGTCATTATTATTGTTTATTACGATTATGCTGTACGGTATAACGCTCTTCGCCGTGTTCAATAATAATATTATACTGCAGGCACCGTCCGTCCTGCGTTGCGAGAGGGGCGAGAAGGCAGCGCGAAGAGAAGGAAAGAGCTGATAAAAAGAAATATGTTATACGCGAACCGACGGCGGAGGCATCGGTCGAACGAAGGGGGTACGGCCGCGAACCGGGTCGGCGTCGGCGACGGGTGGGGCGTCGTCAGTGGGAGGGAGGGCGGTCGGGGGACACGTATTGCGATTGTTGTAATATTCTAGTTCAGGACGACGTTGGCAATGCTGATATAGGACGTTAACCCGTCTGTCGGCCAAGGTCAGAAACGCCGCCGAACGAACGCATACACACTCACAAATAATATACACACATTTATATTTATATATATATATATATATATATGTATAAATTCGTATTATTTCGCGTTCCGACACTTAGCTCGTTGTCATGGCCACTCGCCGCCGCCTCGTTCGTAATACTTTTTCTCCTTGGAGCGAGTGCGTGCGCAGGCGCACCGCCGTCCTCCGTTCTCCTCGGATCTCATCTCATCTTCGTTATCATTCGCGGGCGCGTCGTGTTACGCGATCTGAAACGGAACGAAAACGCGCGAAACATGACCGTGACGACGACGAATTAAGATTTACGCGTACTCGTAACTAAATATACTCCAGAGTATCATAGAAAGGGCTGGAAAAAACCGTTTACATTCCCTAACGATTTTATATAATTCTCTAAAAGTTTTTATTTCTCATACATTTTGATATTTTAGAAAATGTATCGGCAAAACTTTCTTCATTGACTCCTGTTGCAATTTTATACAGCTAGTACCTCTAATATTTGACAGTTGGTTACATTCATGTAACGATCGCGTGAAAGCGAGTAAAAATCTTAAAATAAGAATTCAAATACACGTTGGTTTTAGATTCAAACCCGTGATATGGTTAAAAAAACATAACGTTTAAAAGTTTCCGAAAAATGCATAGAAATGCAAAATAAGCTAACCGACAAACCGAATAAACTAACGAACCTAAATTGAACAATAAGAACAATACATACTTGTCATAGCACATTTTTAAACATTACTGTTCTCTCCCAGGATTTCACCGTGGCAAACTAATTAAGTTCGATTGCCTACAGATGAACACGTTTGTGTCTTAAGGAAAACACAAAATCCCATAGGAAAATAACCGATACGACGACACTAAAAAAAAAAATGATTTTAGAAGTTTTAAGCACATAATCTGAGGCTTGTAAATAGCTCTGGGGAAAAAAATAACCAATTAATTTATACCTTTTGTGTTCCTATAACTGTTTTTCTCTCTCACCTTCTTTCTTCGAGAGTCGAAGTTTAAATATTTACAAATAAATAATATCTTAGTATTGACGTGCACCGATGAGAAACAAAACATCCGGATCACAAAAAGTTATCGTGATTTGAGAACCAATGGCCGAACGGTGGGGTAGTTGAGTTTGTATTAAAACATTTTTTTTTCACTACATGCAAGGCTTCTCCCCTCCTGGGCAATTCAAACTTTGAAAACCCGACTTTTGTTCATGCTCGAAAATCGGAGACGGGGTGGAAGGGCGAGAAATATTCATCTACTCGACTCGGGGGAATATTGTACAGGTCGATGAACGTGGGGTGGGCACATGACAACGTGGAGCAGCAAACAACTTGCGTATAGCTCAAATAAAGTAGAAAATATTACAAAAATGTGTATATAGTACCAAATCATTAAGCACGATTCACTAAAGGTTTATAGTTTACGTGAAATAAATAAATTATGAAGTATTAAAAAAAAAAAGTTGAGTATCATTTAAAATATGCAAAATTTTCCATTATCCGACAAAAATTAACATTTTCATCAAATCCGACGCAACAATAATTTATCTACGCAAAAATTTAGAATACTGATTTCACAAAAACCCAATTTATATGCATATGATGTAATATGTTAATCATAATTATTTATTGAATAGTTAAATGATAATTATATATATTATTATTTTTTTATACTTTAGCGCTACATTATGTAGAAATAAATATTTCATAAAATATTGGATATTTTTATTGCTTCTCAATTAGATAACAACAGTCTAAAAACGCAGGAGGATCCTGTACATTATGAAATGTCTGAGAATTTCATTTTTCTGGAAACCAAAGCACTATATATTTTGCATGCATAAACAATGACGTATTCATAAGTCCTTACAAACAACAGCAATTAAAAACATAATACAGCTGCAGTCTAAACTAATGTTATTTTAAATTATCACATCATAATATGTAGCATAACAACGTATATTATTTCATTATACACGTATTTAAATTTTTGACAACGGTGGTTTTGGTAAACTACCATTCGGATATCAATTGTATCATATTCATCACCTTAAATTAAAATTCTAAAGCACACCATTGCCTAATCGATCTTCTAATTATATAAAAAAAAATTATTGTAAAAAAAATCTACACTGTGGTCCGCGCATTGATCGTTTGCTAATATTTCTTGCACGATATTCAGAGGTGGGTCGATGAATGTCCATGAACCTCATAAGTACAAGAATAGAGCGTACGCGCCAATTACTTTGATGGATACGACTGATCTGCAGCAAACGATTCGGTTTTAAAACCTAATATTTTTTATTTTTTTTTTTTATTTACAACCTTTGTTTATCTTTTATTTTTTATTTTTATTTAGAATAATTATTTAATGCTATACAACCAATTTTCATTTTTTTTTTTTGTTTGTTTGTCTATAATCGTCAGCAGTCTGACATACACAGCAAACGTGCGAGTGACAGTAAAACTTAAAGCATGTATAATATTATTATAACGGATGTGTACTGTATACCGAATTAAATAATTCAAAAATCGTTTTTAAACCCACAGTAGTTTTGATTCTCAATACAAGTATATAAATATTATTAGATGAATGTTAGTTATATGTTTTTACTTTTCTTATTCTAACGAATAGTTTTTGTACATTAAAATATATTTCATACTTTTGAGTGGATTTGACAACATATCTATATACGACTCGACCGATATCATACTACGGAGTAAATCAATTTTAAGTTATTTTTTTCGCTTTAATATGAAAAACTCGGTTGTTTTGAGAATTTAATAATGTTTGCATTGTTTTTTCACATAGATACTACTATAAGTGTATTGACTGTGTATGACTTCTAAAAGCACAAATTACAATTAACGGAAATCTATTTCAAATCAAATTTCAATATGTGAACCACATTTTAACGGTAATTAATTATTAATTTTATGTTAAATTATGATATTTAAACTTTTGTACAGCTAATACAGTGTTATTTATGAAATAAATTCACTACAGATCATTCGTTTTCGTATTATCATTAATAATAAAAAATAACACACGAGTACACAACCTAAGATAACTTTTTAGAATTTGTACCGGAACCTTTTTTTGTGTCGAGCATTTATGCACGTGAAATTGTTAATTGTACAGGAAATGAAATGAAATTTTTATTTATATCATAAAAGTAAATTCATTAATAATTCCAAAAATCTATAATAGCATATTTATTATTTACGCAATCATGAGCGCAATATTTGAATGCATGCGATTATAAATGATAAATACTCTAAGTGTACAGATATATAATATAATATTCAATAGGAAGTTAGTACACATAAAAGAACATAATCATATGTAAATGTTTGCGAGTAAGTGCGGGTATGTGCGCAAGTCGCGAGTAAGTCCATATATACTTGACATCATAAAATATTTTATTTACATTAAGTACTGTGTATTTGTGAGATTTATAAAACGTTACAGAAGTCTCTACAAATGTCGTATATGTGCATATTATATAAACTTGTTATCAAATATTGAAATGTATCGATTTATTTCAGTAATCGCGCACTCTTGTAAATCGTTTATCTTTATATATATAAATAAAAAAATAAAAAAAATTGGCTAAATTCTTAAGTCCAAATTTGGTAAAGTATTAATGCTGAATGTACAAAAAATTCTTACAAGTAAAAAAAATATACAACTGCTTCAAATAAAAATCATTGTATTCAAAAACTAGATTTTTCAACATTTTAATTTAAACTTATAAGGACGTACGTAAGAAAATATAAAAAGTTTTTTTTACAAAATGTTGATCATCATAAAAAAATATAAAAACACACCGGAACAATATTCTCGAGAACTACTCGTTGTTTGTTAATTTCATCTTCAGGCTAATTTTATAAATACCTTACATTTCAAAGTCAAGGATAAATCAATAATTAATATAATTGGTGGCAAAATCAATGGCATAATGTATTAACCATAGATTAGGAAAAGAAAAAAATGTTCATAAGTTGATAAATACATCGAAGTGTATAATATTAACTCGTCATTTCCATTTCGGTAGTTATCAAAGAAGGTCATATTATTTACAGACTAAAATGGTTTACTAATCTTTGACCGTGACTTCTGTACATACAGGTCATAAATATTGGATTTAAATTTCAAGTTATATGCATCATTAATGTTATTATTTTTAGTTAAATACTAAAAAAATGCTTGAACGTTTATTTTAATATGATCATTGTTCATGACTCTTGACATCAAGTCAATTTTTATTTTAGGCCAACGATCTATGCAAACTGCAATAATAACCTACTTAATACTTTTTTTAAGTTTAATTTGTCAAATTTAGTTTAAATAAGTCAATAAAAATGAATCATATATAATCGTCACGGAAACCTTATAAATATAATTTATTAGCTTATTTACATATATTTCGTATTGATTATTTTCCTGTTATATTTAAGTATATAATATATATATATATATATATATATATATATATAAATTCACTATTCAACATTCATCATATGGCACATTTATTATGAATCTAGTCGGAAGCTTTTAAAAAAGTTAGTTTAATATAATTGTTTACAGATTTATTAACTTTGAAATTGAAAATTGAAATGTAATTTTCTTTTTTCAATAGTGATCGATCTTTGTACATGTATGAATATGTTAAACTTTTTCTAAAAAAAAAAACGTATGTTTACAGAACAATTTTTTTTTTTTTTTTGAATATTTATAAATTTAGGTTACTACATTATACGATGAGGCTTTTAATGTATAAATTTATTATATTTTTTAAAAAAAATATATAAATACTTTATACTTTATATTTATACAAGTATAAAATGTATATAATATTTATATAATGTATCCAAAATGTTAAATGTATTTCAAAAGTGTTGGTTAAATTTAATATGTAGAAATTTAGTTTGAACATATAAATATTTGGTTTTGTAAATTCTTACAATTATCTATAATTAATTTTACCGGTTAATTTAATCATTTGCCATTAAATTTCAATAACTACACTCATGGAATCAAATAAGTAGTTTTACATAGTAAAGTAGTAGTTTTACATAGTAAGCTAAGTATTTAAGTTAACGTAAGGTTTATGGTATATTAGAAGATAATTAATAATATACTAAAAAGCATTGATTATTTTTAGTTAACACTGGCTCGTGATTGTCTTAATATAAATTAAACAATTTATCAGTACCCTCTTATTTAACAGTATATATATATTTTTAAATTATATAGAAAATCATATGTATCATTTTTCTTTTTAATAGTTGTGTGCTATTGTATTTTGTCTGTTATGTATTGTATGTTTAAAGTCCAATATTATCCAGTACTGTATCTGTTCAATTTTCTAAACACTCGTTGTCACTTTCATCTTGTTGTTAGTCGATGACTAAACTAGACCAAAGGTCAACAAAGTAGAAATAAGTTGTCCAAACACAGTACAATATTTAAATAAAACTATTAACTCACAAACTATTGGACACACATACACATACACACTAATTATACAAACAGTAAACAGTCCACATATTGTATATTTTCGTTTACTATTATTTAAACTGTAATAAAGTGAACCCAATGTAGCTACAAATAACATAAATAGCGCCTATTAGTCGGTCGCAATTGTTATAATAAATACCGTTGGTAGAAAATTGTAATTAAAACAAATCGATTTAAAACTGTTCTTATCAAACATCAATATTGTTAAAAAATGTTTTTATAAATCACTTCTTTATTGCGTTCAGGATTTTAAATATTGTATTTAATAACTATTATAGAAAGTCTCCAAAATAATGCAATAAGCTAATCCTCATCAAGCTATAGTTGAAAAATAAATGAACAATTTTCTTGAATTCCATTTTCAAAAGAATAATGAATAAAAACTAAATTTTATTTCTTTTCAACAATGAAATTTGACAATGAATAAATTGTTAATAAATTTAATGTAATTATTAGAATAATATAACGACGTACAACATTTTCTGGAATCGTTTGAAGTGTAATGGGAATTTTTAAATAAATAATTGTATATTTTTCAATAAAGTATACATAAATATTCCACTAGAAAAATACAGAAGCAATGAAAAAATAAGTTTATTGTATACTATATCTTTTGGGATGCATATTATTATTTTATTTTTAGCTGATAACAGTCCGATTATAAAATACGAATATTCAATTATTTCGAATCACATTTTTGGAAGTTTAAACTGTAAAGTTGACAACCATCATCGTTAGTATGTACTGCTTGTATTCCACTATTTGCACAATGTATTCGTACATTATTTAGTTTTTTCCAAAAAAGTATCATACACTTTATGATATGCGATAATCGTTAGGGCTTGTGGTTTCTAGAACTCCAAAAAAAAAGAGCTTTCGGACTATGTGGACTACGTACATTATACATGTGTGTAAACATAGTTGCTAGCAATTCATATACAGATTTAAAAATGGAACGATAATAGTAAGTTGTTTTCAGGAATTAAATATTATTTTAGGAATTCTTAGAATATTGTATTCCATTTGCGCAATACGTATAATCACCAAACTTGCGAAAAACACTTTTTAATAGTATTTGGAATAAATACCATAGTACTCATAAATAATAAATTTTGCTTATGTATTCAAATAATTTATAAAAATAACATTGCGAATATATTATTGTTAAATAATTGTTTTTTTCCGTGATGAACCTACGTGTATGTTTTATAGACATAATTATCATATTGTTGTTATTGACTTATTGGCCGTTGCTAAGAAATTGAAATATAAGACAAAAATATTGAAAAACAAAATAATTTAATGTAACTATAAAAAATTATGTTCTTTCTTATATTTGAATACTATGCAATTTATATGAAAGAAAAATGGTTTAAATATTTTAAAAAGGTGGTTGAAGGTTAAAATTGTATAGAGAATACTCGTTAAAAGTATTCAAAATACTTGTGTTAAATATTTAAAAAAAATATTTGTTTAAAAAGTATTCGAAATATTTAAAAAGTGTATTGAATACAATATTCCGTTTATGGTATTTAAGTCAGTGAATTACGAATTACGAGCATTTTCAAGTCATTTAGAACTATATAAATAAATGTATGCACGGTGTTCGAGTGAATACACGATGCCGAAATTTTTTTTTCACATCCTGCGTCCGTCGTTAATCGCATAATAAATTGAGAGATAGTTTTAAAAATAAATAATGTATTTACTAACGCTTTCATTGACTGTACATATACTCGGTTATATGAGTAATGGTAGTCAACAGTTTCTATAAATCTACAACGGTCACGACGATTCGCGGAATCCTTGGATCTCGAAGCGTCGTCGCTTGGACGCGCGGTGGGATTTTGGAACCTCACTCAGTTCCTACGTGGTTTAGGGCTTTTGGATAAATAAAAACGTACATTAGCAAAGCGAATTGTGTACGTTGATAAATCTCCTATATGGAGACAGAACACAAACCGATTGAAATTGAAAAGTACGCGCGTAGACGTTTCGAGATCAGCCGTCGGAGGATCGTTCGTTTATGAGTTTATATCGGACTTATAACATTTGTGGTGGTGGTTTCTATCGTTCGTTTTTTAATCCTATCGAAAAGCGAACACGGTTTTGTTACCAGCAACCTTCACCCAGTGTACAGTGTCCGTGTTGTTTCGTCACCGATCCAGACCCAGGAAACGAGCTTGTTATGTTTCAACCGATGTGCGAATGCATTATACATGCGTCGCGATTTATTAAAGTATACGTTTACGCATGCGACCTTGCCCGAACGATTTTATTATTATTATTATTATTATTATCATTATTTACAGACCGAAGCAACATCGTTGTCTGGTCGGATCCCGCATCCAAACAACCTTCCAATATTATTATGTCGTTGTCGTGGCGCGACAATTTAACGTTCGGAGTAAACGTATAAACATATTGTAATGCGTTACCGATAAGCCTGCACCGCCATTGTGACAATATTATTCGTACACGTACGTTCACACGTTTCTGTACGGTATCCGCGTGATGGACCGTCGTTTCGAGGTAGGTTTTCAGAAACAATGCTCTCACATTTTGAGAACCCAAGTCGACCGTGAAAATATTACGCACGCTGCATAGATAATATATTCTTATCTGCTACTGTGCTGCTGTATGCGTTATTTTTTTCTATTATTTTTAATTAGTACAGGTGTCGTTGCCCTGAGAATAATTATTCTTCTGTGACAATGAACTTGCGCGACCCGAGATTAATACCATAATGTAATGGTTATTATTCGTTATATCACTGCGTTTCGCGAAACGCAATTTAGGATAAGATGTAGAATGTAGAGTAATAATAAGTTCTTATCGCGGATCGGCGGGGGGGGGGGGGGCAAATGCATTGCTCGCATTACGCTAATCGTTGAAAAACAACAGTGATTTCATGCGATTGCAAATAGCCGATATGATAGACTGCAAAAAACGGCCGTGAATTAAAAACACTCGTCTTCCTTTTATTCCCCCGCGTTCCTCGTAAAAATTAAATTAATCTCGCGCATGGTTGTTATAAAAGAGTACAATGTGCAAAATGTACAAACATTATGGCTTATTTTTCGTTCTTCTATTTCGTCCGATCGTTGGGTGATTGAACCTCTCAAGGACCAAATTGCCAAACGTATTATATCTGCGATATGTACAGTCTGTTTGTATGTGTGTGTGTGTGTATTATTATAATGAAGAAGCGACCTTGTGCAAAAAAAAAAAAAAAAAAAATAATAATATAAAATGAGCAATGCTAAAGATTACGTCGATCTTCCCCTACCCGGATAACTTATACCCGGTCACAGGTTCCGTGGGCGCCGAAACCTTTTCGGTTGTAGTGTAATTTATTAGGTTTTACAAGGTTTCCGTTTTGTGCCATGGCAATAATCTTGAGTCGCGAACTCGCCTTGAGTTCATCGTCTATACACGTAGTAGTAGTGCCACCAAGTACACATATACAAACCATGTATGTGTGTGTGTGAGTGCGTCTAATATTTATCCTTCCCCGCCGCCCCAGGATGGGCAGACGCCCGCGCAGCGGTTGTTATATTAATCATAATCGCGCGGAAATGTCAAACACCAGGATGAGAAACCTTGACGTTTTTGTCTTCTGTGCCGTAGCGCGGTCATTGTGTACGACGCGTGCACGCCGCCCGAGTTGTGGTATTCAAGCGGTCGTCCGAGTCGTCTTTCAAAACGTAGACAACCCTGCACGTTGGATTAGGTGCCGACTCGTTTTGAAGTAACAAACCTACGTGTCCGTGTATCATTGTACTCTTTACGTTCGAACGTGTACACACATACGTACATATTTATGCGTACAACATAATATAGAAGCAACAACAGAATTCCGACGGTGATAAAACATGATAATGTGGGATAACCGCGAGTTGAGAGGGCAAGATGTCCCCTCTCCAACTCACTTACCCTACATTTTTCTCATATAAATACGTCGAAAGAAATATTACTATAACTTTAAACGAATGCTATAACTAAAGAAATCAATCATAACGTCTATTGCTATTGAATTATTCAATTTTCAATACACATAATCGTTTACTTATAGCTACATGTATGCTGGTTCGTATAGTCATTTACTTTATGTATGTATGTATATATACGACGAGTATATACAGTGACATGGTATAGGGGTTCTTAGTACACCGTTGCTTAGGTGTCGTATTTTAAATTTGATAAAATTAATTTTACTGGTACTTGAACGTTTTGATTGTTATAAAATGTACTGTAATATGCATTTATATTCTCGAATATCCAAAATATATATTTATAAAAACAAAATCGTAAGTCATGTACCTTAGAATTATTTCTCACGGGGGGGGGGGGGGGGTTCTTAAGTAATGGGGTGGGCACAAAAACATAAGTTGATCACTTATGAGCTTAGGAGCTTTTGAGGGCCCCAGGGCTCATCGGTTCCAGGCCCCTTTACACTTGTTTAAACACTTGTTCTTGCAATAAAAGTATTAAAATTTGCATCTTATGCTACGGCAAATGACATTATAAAATAATTTTGAATAAAAAGCTGAGATGACGGGCCCCGGAGCTCTAGCCCTCACTGCCCCACCCTCTCACTGGCCATGACCATTGTTCATATATGTTATGATGTATATGTATGCTAGTTTATTAATATACATGTATCATTACGTCCATCGTGGGCCCGTGTTTTAAGATATTTTAATTATGTACGTCAATATGATATATATTATATGTTAATATGATTATAAATATGTATATCTTTAATTTTGTTTTAAATCGCTGTAAAATATTGTCAACGCGATTCGGATGTACATTTTACCGGCGCTACATACCACGATTACCCTTTAGTATTGATACATGCTTATGCGAATGCAAATAGTAATCAATATATTTTACTCTGACAACGATAGTGATAACACGCTACATGCG
>JASXSY010001641.1:0-114148 GCA_034509805.1 Sipha maydis | reverse complement strand
ATACAGAGGGAGGATAACTGGAGGCAAGTACCGCCCTCGTTACCATAACAAGTACCTTATGGTCTTAAATGTATTATACATAACATTATAAATGCTTGAGTTAAAGACGAAATTGAAACAAATAAATGTACACAAATAAACTTATTATGATAAAAACCCAATTATTTAAGGATTATGAATAATCAGAAGCGTTCCCAGTATATTTCAATGGAGGAGGATAAAAAAATGGTTACTAAATAAGCCATAAGCAAAAAAAAAAAAAAAATAAATAAAAAAATAACTAGTTAATATTGAAAACACATATCCAAAGTAGATAAAACGTGTATTACCTAAATAAATAAAGAACCTTGGGAGGGGATCTATCCCCCATATCATACCCCCTCCATGAGAACGCCATTGTGTATAGTGATAAGATTAAACCAATAACTATTATTCCCAAGAACAATATTAAATATACAAGTAGATTCAACAAATGCGCACAGCGTTCGTCTCATTAATCGCTTCTTCATGTTCATCTACCTATTTCGTTTTCTTAGAATAGCTATACTGCTACGATTAACCATATTTGCGTGAGGCGACTTTAGTGGGCGAACGTTGTTCATCTGTGGTAACTTCCATTTTTGCACACGCTATTGGAATACTAAGTGTAAATATATAAAGGTATAAGCATCGATTATACAATAAATTATTCTATAATCAACGGTAGGTATAAGGTATAAAGTTTGGAAAAATTATAATGAGTACACGTGTCTTGTTAGCAAAACCAATCGACGATGCAAACATTTTACTGGTCGATACTTGGAGTACATTTGGTAGTATACATGACCCCTAGCTTGTGCACCAGTGTTGGCAGTGCTTTTTTCTGTGCCCCAGTCGTCTACATTTCAACCAGTATTATGTTTAAATTCTTAAAAATGTTAGTGATTTCTATCGAGTTTTGTCAAAGTTTAACACTCAAAGACTTAAAAAGAACCGGATGGGCCTCGCTCTGCTGTACAGTTAGGGGTGGAGTGCACTTCGCTTATAGGATAGGTCATTATTATAATGGATTTGTTAAATTTGAATGCAATGATATATATCATTGTATACGAATAACGATTCTGAACGGAGTTCATATGTTTGTCTAGGATATAATACATTGTTATTTATAAACATTGTAAAAAGTATTTTTTATTTTGAAACGATAAATATATTTTTCAATTAGGATGGGTTGGCAGTTGCATACAGAGATATAGTTTGTCAGTCTAGGACAGTCTTATATTATAATTTACATGTAATTTTATGTCAATATTCGCTGTTCAAACGCTTATAAAAAAAAATTGTGCCTATGGATTTTAATAATTTTTGAATGACTTTAAGAACTACTTCTGTGGAATCTTCTATTAAATTTTCAAGTATTTTGTACGAGCCAAATTTTTTTAATCACCGATTATAAAAAAAAAATGTAAAAAAATCGAATATTTTAAATGCCTATAAGAGGCTTAAAAATCAATATAATATTTTGAAAAAAAATATGACATAAAGGAAATACCAATTTTAACAGCTGGTAGAAATTTCAAAAATCTGCGACTTATACTTTTTGAATTATAACAAATATTTAAAATCGTTTGAGAATAAATCCCTATTTTATGCAATTTCGTAAATATTTAAATTTCAAACAGTCATAACATTTTTTCCTCTAAGTCCGGTAGGTATTTCTTTAAAGATTTTTGAAGAGTAGCTCATAGATAACCTAGTGTTAAAATTTTGAACCTTAAGTATGAACAGAAAAAATTTTATGAATTTTTATCTACAAAATAACTTGCAAATTATCGTGATTTTTACATATTTCGTATAAATTGGAACTTTGAGCACTTATAAAAAAAAATTGTGACTTACGATTTTAGATTTTTTCTTATCAGTTAAGGAACAACTTATAAGAAACCTTGTATTAAATTTTCAAGATTTTCTGGCCGGCCAAAAAAATTTTATCGTTAATTTAAAAAAAAATACTTAAAAAAATTGAAAATTTCAATTGTCTATAAATAGCTCAATAAAAGTCAAAATACTTTGAAAATTTATAGAGAACGCTAATCTTAACATTTGGTGAAAATTTCAAGTATTTACATCTATTAGTTTTTGAGTTATAGTAAAATAAAAAATTTGATTATGTCGAAAACTGGTTTTGCGTAAAAACTCCCGTTTTTCCCAAATTTTTTTATGGTTTTTCCTGTCGCATTTAAAAAATATTGGAAATTTTTTACTTTTGACCCCCCAAAGTACCTAATAGATTCACTTTCCTTTTAGAAAAGTTGCTACATAAGGCAATCGAAGCATTTTTACTGCCCCAAAACGTGTCGACAGACACAAAAAAAAAAAAAAAACACACATCATTGTAAAATCAATACATTCTTCACTCCGTTCTGAATCTAAAAACAAAAATATTTTCTTTAAAAAAAATTATAACCAATGATTCAATTTTTTTAAACTCGAGTAAGATCAATTTATGAAGAGTTTTGCAAATAGTTTTACAAGTGTTAAAAAATTCATAAAATAATAAGTTGACATTCTCTAAGCAATGTATTTGCAATAGGAAAAATTGATTTGTTGTAGATCGAAGTAATTCTTCTGGTAGACATTTTATAGACAGATGCAAAAAATGAAATGACATCCGGTAGTACCAATAACTAATACATATTTCACTTTGTTTAGAATGTTTAATCGCTTATTATATAATTTTTAATAACTTAGTATAATATATGTAAATTGTGAACATTGAACTAGTAAGTAGAAAATATTGCTCAAAGCACTAATATTTATGAAAATAATAAAGTATTGAATACAAATTTGAGTATGACTGATTAATCTAGATAATTTAGATCTAACTGATATAAATAATTAAAAAATAAATGTCCTAAATGGGACAAGGATACAAACAAATATCAAAAATTATTCTAAATTTGTTTTGATAAAATAAATCTAATTTTTAAGATATCTATTAAATTATCTTTGATTTTCAGTTATAAATTTTTATAATGAAAGTTTAAGATTTTTTAGATTCTGAACGGAGTGAAGAATGTATTGATTTTACAATGATGTGTGTTTTTTTAGATTCTGAACGGAGTGAAGAATGTATTGATTTTACAATGATGTGTGTTTTTTTTTTTTTTTTTTTTTTTTTTTGTGTCTGTCGACACGTTTTGGGGCAGTAAAAATGCTTCGATTGCCTTATGTAGCAACTTTTCTGAAAGGAAAGTGAATCTATTTGGTACTTTGGGGGGTCAAAAGTTAAAAATTTCCAATATTTTTTAAATGCGACGGGAAAAACCATAAAAAAATTTGGGAAAAACGGGAGTTTTTACGCAAAACCAGTTTTTGACATAATCAAATTTTTTATTTTGCTATAACTCAAAAACTAATCGATGTAAATACTTGAAATTTTCACCAAATGTTTAGATTAGCGTTCTCTATACACCATTAAATTTTCAAAGTATTTTGACTTTTATGAAGCTATTTATAGACAATTGAAATTTTCAATATTTTTAAGTATTTTTTTTTTAAATAACGATAAAATTTTTTTGGCTGCCTAGAAAATCTTGAAAATTTAATACAAGGTTTCTTATAAATTGTTCCTTAACTGATAAAAAAAAATCTAAAATCGTAAGTCACAATTTTTTTTTATAAGTGCTCAAAGTTCCAATTTATACGAAATATGTAAAAATCACGATAATTTGCAAGTTATTTTGTAGATAAAAATTCATAAAATTTTTTCTGTTCATACTTAAGGTTCAAAATTTTAACACGAGGTTATGTATAAGCTACTCTTCAAAAATCTTTAAAAAAATTTCTACCGGAATTAGAGGAAAAAATTTTATGACTGTTTGAAATTTAAATATTTACGAAATTGCATAAAATAGCGATTTATTCTCAAATGATTTTAAATATTTTTTATAATTCAAAAAGTATAAGACGCAGATTTTTGAAATTTCTACCAGCTGTTAAGATTGGTATTTCCTTTATGTCATATTTTTTTCAAAATATTATATTGATTTTTAAGCCACTTATAGGCATTTAAAATATTCGATTTTTTTACATTTTTTTTTTATAATCGGTGATAAAAAAAATTTGGCTCGTACAAAATACTTGAAAATTTAATAGAAGATTCCACAGAAGTATTTCTTAAAGTCATTCAAAAATTATTAAAATCCATAGGCACAATTATTTTTTATAAGCGTTTGAACAGCGAATATTGACATAAAATTACATGTAAAATATAATATACTGTATAATATTCTAGACTGACAAAGATATCGGTTTTTTTTAAAATGCTCTAACTCAAAAATGAAAAACCGCAACAAATAGAAATTTTCACCAAATCTTTATATTGACGTTCTCTATACATGGTTAAGATTTCAAAGTATTTTGACATATTTTGACTTATTTATAGACAATTTAAATTTTCGATTTTTGTTAAATTTTTGTTTTTAAACATCTATAAAATTTAATTGATTAAGCGAAAACTCTTGAAAATTTTATACTAGGTTTATAATAAGTTAAACTTATCGTAACTAAAAAATATCGGTGATCGGTTTACTCAAATTTTTTTTATAAGCCCTTAAAGCTCAAATTTGTATAAAATGTGTAAAAATCACGATAATTTGCATGTTATTTTGTAGATAAAAATTCATAAAATTTTTTTTGTTCATACTTAAGGTTCAAAATTTTAACACTAGGTTATCTATGAGCTACTCTTCAAAAATCTTTAAAAAAATTTCTACCAGACTAAGAGGAAAAAATTGTACGACTGTTTGAAATTTAAATATTTACGAAATTGCATAAAATAGCGATTTATTCTCAGACGATTTTAAATATTTGTTATAATTCAAAAAGTATAAGTCGCAGATTTTTGAAATTTCTACCAGCTGTTAAGATTGGTATTTCTTTTATGCAATATTTTTTTCAAAATATTATATTGATTTTTAAGCCACTTATAGTCATTTAAAATATTCGATTTTTTTACATTATATTTTTATAATCGGTGATAAAAAAAATTTGGCTTCTACAAAATACTTGAAAATTTAATCGAAGATTCCACAGAAGTAGTTCTTAATGTCATTCAAAAATTATTAAAATCCATAGGCACAATTTTTTTTTATAAGCGTTTGAACATCGAATATTGACATAAAATTACATGTAAAATATAATATAATGTAGAATGTTCTAGACTGACAAATGATATCGGTTTTTTTAAAATGCCCTAACTCAAAAACGAAAAACCGCAACAACTTGAAATTATCATTAAATCTTTATATTGACGTTTTCTATACATGGTTAAAATTTCAAAGTATTTTGACATATTTTGACTTATTTATAGACAATTTAAATTTTCGGTTTTTCTAAATTTTTCGTTTAAAAATAAAATATACTTATATAATATTTATAAATAACATTGTATTATATTCTAGACTAACATATGAACTCCGTTCAGAATCGTTATTCGTATACAATGATATCTATCATTGCATTCAAATTTAACAAATCCATTATAATAATGACCTATCCTATAAGCGAGGTGCACTCCACCCCTAACTGTACAGCAGAGCGAGGCCCATCCGGTTCTTTTTATTTTTTTTTGTTTAGATTAATATACCAATGAGCATAAAATTTTCAATTATTAATTATAATAGACTTAATCTTTGGACACGCCCACAATGAATAGGTACACTCATATGTTCCATAAATTCAGCAGTATATAAAAAAATAAAAAAATACAGAAAACATCTAGTACGTTCAAGATGTTTAACATTTAAATTATTTTTTGAGAAAGTAGGACTTGTTAAATAAGTACTGTAATTATTTAAACTAATAATCTTATACAGTAATTGGTACATCAGAAAGAATAAAAGTTTATTAAAAAAAAAAAAGAAAATATTTAATTGATCTTTAACTTTCTCAATGTTTAATGCTAAATTATACGACGAAACATACCACTAACTATTAAATACATAGAAAATAGTATATATATATATATATATATATATATAATTAAACTAAGCAACTGGTTTATTAGTTTAAGTTTTTAGTATTTATAATCGTGATTGCACAATTTCTTACTACATATGTTATAATCTTTGAAATCACCCAAACGATGTACTTTAAACCAGTATTATTAGAATGGCAATAATGCGAAGATGGTTTTAGACCATTATAATAATGTGTTAGCCAAATCTAAAGAATGAAGTTGATTTTTGACTATTCCTTTTCAAAAATTTAAAAATTAAAATTAAATGTGACTATTTGAGAATGCTGTTTGCATAACCTGCCTATAATACCCATTCCTCGTCAATACTTCCCCTTATTTGAAATTTTTTTTTCTTATTTCATCAATTTTCAATATTTTTTAAATGCGACGGGAAAAACCCTAAAAAATTAAGGGAAAAATGGGAGTTTTTACGCAAAACCAGTTTTTGACATAATCAAATTTTTTATTTTGCTATAACTCAAAAACTAATCGATGTAAATACTTGAAATTTTCACCAAATGTTTAGATAAGCGTTCTCTATACACCATTAAATTTTCAAAGTATTTTGACTTTTATTAAGCAATTTATAGACAATTGAAATTTTCAATATTTTTAAGTATTTTTTTTTTAAATAACGATAAAATTTTTTTGGCTGCCTAGAAAATCTTGAAAATTTAATACAAGGTTTCTTATAAGTTGTTCCTTAACTGATAAAAAAAAATCTAAAATCGTAAGTCACAATTTTTTTTTATAAGTGCTCAAAATTACAATTTATACGAAATATGTAAAAATCACGATAATTTGCAAGTTTTTTTGTAGTTAAAAATTCATAAAATTTTTTCTGTTCATACTTAAGGTTCAAAATTTTAACACGAGGTTATGTATAAGCTACACAATTTTTTTTTATAAGCGTTTGAACAGCGAATATTGACATAAAATTACATGTAAATTATAATATAAGACTGTCCTAGACTGACAAACTATATCTCTGTATGCAACTGCCAACCCATCCTAATTGAAAAATATATTTATCGTTTCAAAATAAAAAATACTATTTACAATGTTTATAAATAACAATGTATTATATCCTAGACAAACATATGAACTCCGTTCAGAATCGTTATTCGTATACAATGATATCTATCATTGCATTCAAATTTAACAAATCCATTATAATAATGACCTATCCTATAAGCGAGTTGCACTCCACCCCTAACTGTACAGCAGAGCGAGGCCCATCCGGTTCTTTTTTATTTTGATTATATTTTAATGTTTACACAGTTTTCATTATTTTGGTTAAATTATAAAAAATCATTGCACCTTTTCATGAAGTACCTACATACAATTATAAGTTATATATAATATATTCATATAAGTAATCATAGTGAATATTACAATTACCTTTAATGTTAATAAGAATAACTTATAAATTATTATAATACATAACTATATAATATTGCAATCATACTTATTATGATTCACTGATAATATTCGTCATAATATAATATCAAGCCTATGGTCTAAAGAAGTAATGATACTTGGTGCCTACTACCTATACAGTCTTTACAAAGTCAAAGTTTCTAATCATAAATCATAAATTATTATAGGCATGTAACGCTTATTTAGATAATTTCATATTTTGTTGCATCGAAGAGTCTCACTAGAGACTCCTTTCTGTGCATAAGAAACACCCAGAAGAAACAGCACACACCGACCGCAGCGAGACTTTTATACATTAAGTTTTGTCTAGGCGCTCGGACCTCTCACTCGTACGCGTTGGTTTTATGCGTAGTGCGAGAGAGATAGAGCTAAAAACTTATGTGATTTTTCGTTCGCCCCGTAGATCGTAGTACCGTGTTATTATTTTATTATTATTATTACACGGGCGGTACTTTCCGGCGTTGTGGCGATAACAGGTTATAATATTAGTAACAATAACAACAGCTACGCGCGGCGCACCGCATGCTACATCTATATATCTATAATATTATATGATATTCTTTGTATGTACTCGTATGTTTGTTCGGATTTAACTACTAAAAATCTACCCATCGGATTTTGATGATTTTTTTGTTGTTAAATGGCTCCATAAGTGCTGTAGGCTATGTTGTGTTAAAATTGTGTGATATATTTATTAACTATTCAATAAATTTACATACTACCGTATAATTGCATGGGGTATTTCGGGTATTCTCGTGATCAAAATCAACAGTATTCTATAGAACCTTCTAGGAAAGATTAACAAATAGCGACGATAATGCATTGACCATAAATCAATTATAAATATAGTATTCTATAAGCTACTCAGCTGCATTTTCTATGAGATTAATCTTAAATCCGGCAGATACAGCATCATGATCAGGGAAAACAAAACCAACTGGGTACAACCAAATCACGGAAATACGCATGTGGCCCCTAAAATAAAACACCGAATTTTTCTTATTATCATTCGTTTTTAAGGCGCCCCAAAATATCTAATAATTTGGGTGCTTTATAGGACTTGTCCCATTCACCCCACCCCTTGAAATTACTATGATCATCCATCACTATAGTACGTACTGTTAACGAAATATGTTTTAACAAAATTAAATTTATAATCTTATTTTAGTTGATATAAGCAATATCTAATAATGCGTTGCCGAATTTTTCTTCTATTTATTCCTTACTTTTTTCATTTTAAACATACGTTGCATTTTTTATTTGATTACAAATCACTCAAAGTCTGTGAAAAAAAATTACATGTTATTAAATTATTATAAATATTTTGTGGACATCATATATTATAATATACGCCAAGGTCTTTCACTATTGAAATAATATATTTAAATAAGATTGTGTGCTATAAATTAATGGATAAGAAGAATCATTAGAATGTTGATAAATATTATTATTGCCATAGGCGTAATTTGGTGCACTTGCACCTCCTGGTTTTTTTGTTGTAAATTGTAAAACTGAAAAACTGTAAAATTGCACCCCTCCCCCTAAATTGTATATATTTATAATGTAAAACTAGTGCAATAGTGGTACGAGGGTTTATAATGAAGTGGTATACATCCAAAAAAAATATAACCAATATTGTACAAATATAAATATTTATATTGTATCTTTTATTTTAACAGAAACATAATTGTTGTTTTGAATTTACGATAATGATAGACGAACATTATTAGTTGATAATCAGAATATAATAAACGAATGAGAGTAAAATAAATTATAAGTTAATATTAATGATAATATGTACTAAATTGTGTATACTGTATTCAATTTTTATCGATGAACTGGAATTAAGTTAAAAGTGGTAAATAAATTTGCAAAGTTAAAGATTTTGACAATTTGTTGAAAGTTTGTAACTTTACTGATTAGTTTTGCACCCCCTGAATTTTAGCGAAATTACGCCAATGATTATTGCTTTCGATTGAAATTACAAAACATTTTTTTATCAATGTGCGGAAACAGCATAATTTTTTTCGTTGTCATCGTTCAACTATTTTCTTGAGCCCGTGCTACTGTTGATTATTATTTTTATTTGTATTTATTTTATTAATTAAACATCTTAATGATTGTTCTCAAACGTACAGAATATTGTTAAAATCATACTTTAGAAAATAAATGTATTTAAGATAAATATTATTGTTTAATTTACACAACTCAATCATAGTTTTAAATTATTTTCATTTTAGTTTCAATTATTCAAAGTATATTTTATTTATCCCTATCACATTTTATATTTTCATTCATTCTTTCGTTAACTACCATGAGAAAATCAAAAATATAATATGAAGATTCTCTGTTTATTACAGGCTACAACCTTTACGTCATTAATGAATTTGAGTGTAAAATATCATTTGAATACAGTTAGGACTGACAAAAAGGTAGGGCACTGAGGGCTAGAGCCCCGGGACCTGTACCTCCGAGAGGGTCCGTCGTCTCAGCCTTATATACAAAATTATTTTACAATCTCATTCGCCGCAGCAGAAGATGCAAATTTGAATATTTTTATTGTACTAATGTATACAAAAGTAGTGTGAATAAACAGTAGTGTGCCAAACAAGTGTAAGTAAAGAAGGCCTGGAACCGATCAACCCCGGGGCTCTCAAAAGTTCTCGTCGGCTATGAATAAAGCCATGAAATTACTATATATTATAGTATTACTATATTATATACTATATATTATAGTATTACTATATAATATACTATATATTATAGTATTACTATATTATATACTATATATTATAGTATTACTATATAATATACTATATATTATAGTATTACTATATTATATACTATATATTATAGAATTATTATATTAAGTACTCTATATTATAGCAAAATATATAAAATATATTGAATGACTCGTACATAACTGGCGATTATCTAACCTAATAATGGTCATGTCATTACGTCATCGTTGAATATCTCACAGAATGATTGCAAAAATAGAATACGTTAAAAATAATTTTCTGTAGTACATTTTATATGCTCGTATAAAAGTAAAAAAAAAAAAAATATTTTTTTTCATCACCAGTCACCAACAATAAAATATTTCTTACTATGGGATGGTGTTGATTAAAAAAATAATCTCAAGGCGGCATCTGTTTTAATTTTATAATGGTCTTATGAAACCAAATTATAAAAAAAAAAAAAAAAAAATGGAATCAATATCTCGGTATTAATTATTCTTCAAATTAAATATTATTCAGTCTAATTATCATACATCGTTTAACTAAAGGAAGTTGAGAGTGCAGAGTGTTGAATTTTAATATAATAAAGACAATAAAAGAGTATGTATACAACGAGAATACTACATTTCTGAGTCTATAAAATATTTAAATTTACATTTAAAAATCACAAAATAATTTTAAATACAACTTTAAACGATAAAATTGTATCGGTATTTTATACGTGCTGTACTCGGAATAGTGTTAGCTAAATATTGTGAATGATGTCATATAATAAAATATGGCGTTATCCTGGAGTGGTTAGGAGGTGGGAGAAATTCTGAATTATCAGATACATATATCTAAAGAAGAAAACAATTATAGACAATCCCGAGAGATTTGATATATGTTTTGAGATTTGAGATATGTTTTGTAATCTTTGATAAAAAAACGAACGTTTATTCATATCACATAATTGTTTATAATAAGAACCTCCCGGACTCCCTTAACTCCCAGTGGCTTCGTATTAGGCCATTACTTCATTTAACACACGGTGAGTCCAAAGTTTACCAAATTACTGTTACACAATATTTATACCATAATAAATATAAGTAATGAAAAAAAAAAATAAATAATAATTCGAGATTGAAAGCGTTAATGGTTAAAAAATAATGACGCTGTGATTTCTGTGAGGTCTAAGGTCTGACTACGTTGGGAATAAAGACAAAATTAGATTTTTTATTTTCTTACTAACAAATTTTTTTTTTCTACGTGTTTTACACAGTCATAAATGATCGTGTGTTTTCAAAATATTACTCTGTTTATTATTATTTATAGAGTAATATGTTAAGTTCAATTCGTCATTGTGTTTTAAAATTAAACTTTAACCAAGTCAAAATAGTATACAACCATATGTTAAGAACGGCTGCAACTGATTAACTGTGTTTTAAAACAGCTGCATTACTGTACATAAAAATAGTGTTACTGCGACAAACAGTAACAGCCGAGTTCGAACAGACTAAATTGAATATCATAAAAATACGGTGACCATGATGGCTAATAATTCAACGCCGCGGTAACACACACCAGTAATCACATACGTTTGGTAATACTATCGCGATTTTCAATGTAAAGGTCACATTGCGCTCATTTTTCAACTTCCTCGTATCGAAAGTGATAATTGCGCAATTTTAAAATAATATATTTTATACATTTTATAATATGACACATTATATTTTGTTTTTATCAAATCCCTCCTCCTCCGGTTTTAATCGATTCGTACAAACGCGCGGACGGCGAAGACACCGTATTTCGGGAAGGGGTGACGGTGTGCCCGTTCAATCTTCGGCGGCGGAATAAACAGAATCGGCACATCGTTGATCAGTGACCGTCGTTCATCGTACGAATCGAACAGCGTTTTTATATCGCATCAGCTGCACCGTTGTAAGTTCACGTAACGCTTTACTTTTTTGGCCGTATTTTTACATTTACTTTTACTCTCGATCGATTAACACCTCCAGGTCCATCACTTGGATATCATATCACCGCTAGTTCTTAACAATGCATTATCACCAACACGTGTTTATAATTTAAAAAAAAAAAAAAATCTTCCGATCTCTGTACGCAGCAAACGTAGTCGCGCAGAAGAGTTGATACATCTCACTATTGTACCACCGCGTTGACGAATGAATGTCTGCGATTTTCTCACTCCGACGACGTGCACTATTTAGCTCATCGGAAAGTCGTCCATCCGAAGAAAGTAAGTATATGTTCTTACAAGGTTTCAACAAACATAGCATTTGTTTATTGATTTAGGATGCAGATATAAAATAACAAAGTTAGATATAAATTTGTTTTATTCATTAGGGACCTCAAAAATCAAATTTTATTTTGCCATTTTTTTTTTGCATATTTTTTTTTAGATTTTTTGTACTATTTTCAAAGTTTTGGTACTATTTTTTGTACTATTTTCAAAGTTTTGGTACTATTTTTTGCTAATATGCACAATAATATAATATTGTATTTTATATTTTTCATAAATGTTGTTTATATTGAACAAAAAATAGTATTAATGTATGATTAATTTATGCATAATAATAATAACTCCCTCTAGAAGCTATAAAAAAAAAAAAGAAAAACTAAAAAATAATAATAATCCCACGTTTTTTATTTTTGTAACAAGTTTTTTAAATTGTTAACACTATTTTATGGTTGCAATAATCACTTTCATTAGTATAGGTTTGTCGTTTAATATTTTATAGTTTAGTTGAGTAATGTATTTATTCTATTAAAATCATTTTTGGTAGGTATATTCTAATATTTTATTTTTAAAAAAGAATAATAAGAAGAAAAAATTGTTACACGATATAAAAATTAAAAAAATATTATTATCATCCTTTTAATTTGTAATTTAATAGGTTTTCAATCTCGGTGCCGCGATATTTAAAAAAAAATTTCAAAAATGTTTCTATTCTTCTTTTTGTATCTGAATAAAGGATTTAACATTAATTTGTGCCGTAAAAATTGTATTAAGATCATAGTGTTCTATGATTAAAATAAAATTTGAAAACCACAGCTATCATTTATATAAATTTGTAAGTTAATGACAAAATATTTAGGATATGTTATTCATTTATTTTCAACATTTATAATACAAATTACCAATAAGTTATCAACCCCAAATAATATTAAAGTCGATAAATCCATTATTGCCTTATTTCAAATATATTCCTATCAAATTACTTAGATCTTGTAAGCTAAATCTACTAGACCTTCACAATATGTTAAAGTATAATAAATATATATTACAAAATAGCATATTGAAAATAATACGTAATCGGATATAATATAATTTAATTCATATTCTATTGCACTTATAATTAATATTTATACATTTTTTTTTTCGTAATGATTTGGATTTGGTAGTATGTAAATAAATGAATAAATATGTTACAATTTTAGTCTGAAGTATTATTACGTTTATTAAGTGCAACCGGTTTCGAATTATAAATCCATCGTCAAATACATATTCATGGTTGTTTTAAACATCTAAATTAATCAAACATGGTTTTGTTTAAAATGTTTAAAACAAATGATTTAAATAGCAAAAAAAAAAAAATCATTCGTTTAAAACATTTTTTTTTTTTAATAAATAACAAAAATTGTATAAAAACAAATTTTACAATCAAGGGAATAGGTTTTATAAAAACAATGATATTTAATATGGTAGTATGGTACTATGGTAGGTAAATTGGTAATCATTGAATATTATGTTAGTATATTAGTATGTCATAGTATGTCATAATATTAAATATATTAAATATTTAAATATTAATATATCTTAAATTTTTAACTGTACAGTGTACAGACTACAGTGTAGGTACCTACATTCAACCTACATAAAAATGTAAGCCATAGTTCTTTGTTAAAATAAAATTGTCATATTATTTTGTTAAACATTAAAAACAATAAAAACTAATAACAAAATAATAATATTTAAAAAATACAGTCTTTTAAGATTTCCTTTTTTCTAATAACTAGACTTTAAATTAATAAATTATCTTTAAATTTATAAAAATGAGCAATAGGAAAAAAATAATAACTATCAGTCCTTAAACTTTTAAGTTTAAATACAACAAGTATAACATATTTAAATACTTAAGTATTGCATTTAGAAACTGAAAACTGTCTTTTAGATTTTCTTTAACCAGACTTAAAAACAATAAATTCAAAATTCAAAATTCAAAAAAAAAAAAAACAAAGTACAAAACTATTACTAGCACTCTTAAAATAATTTAACATATTAAAATTAAATAATTTAATATTTAAAGTATAACATTTTCAAAGTCTAAGGTAATATCAAAAATATTGTAAGTAAAAACTTTATCATTTTAAAACATAAATAAAATGGAAATTATTATTTTGGATTTAATGATTTGAAAATTGAAACTAATTTTGAGGATTTTTCAACACCTAGTCTATTTCTTAATGTGGTGTGGATAATTCCAAATGAAGAAAAAATTCTTTCAATCCCATCTGATGAGGCAACTGTTGAATTTATTTAGTTTTATTTGAATTTTTTTTTTATATAAATTATATATTATTTTGTTTTAAACTCGATGAAATCATGTTTAAAACATTTGAAAAAAATCAATAGTTCAGTATATAGTACCATATTTTGTTATTTTAATTTCTTAAATATTGTCATTAAGCTGTTTAATAATTAATTAATTGTAATACAATTTAGCTTACCGCATATTTTTTTAAAAAAACATCGATGTTTTACTAAATACATCGAGTTCTTAACTTTGATTTTTTTTTAAATTATCAATATTCATCACCATTGATGTTTCGTAATAAATAAATCGATACATCGATGTTCTCAAAAAATTTACATCCCTAAGTATGATGAGGTACGACCGCACTACTTGCCCCGTCCTGTAGGGTTGACAATACCGAGAAACGTATCAAAAATATAATAATAAATAACAAAATTATTATCCACGGCATTATCGTCCAAAGACCATCACTATGATGTTATAATAATATAATATAAATATTATAATATTTCATATATTTTGTGATAATACATGCACTAACTAATTGAGTGCGTTATCTACATAAATTATCAGTGTAAATATTCGATCAACTTTTATTTCCTAAAAATATTTATATACTAATTATTTTAGACTAATAATCACTATCTAAATCTTGACTAATTTAACTGCATAAATAATTCGACCTAAGCAAATAAAAAAAAAAACCGGATGGGCCTCACTCTGCTGTACAGTTAGGGGTGAAGTGAACCTCGCTTATAGGATAGGTCATTATTATAATGGATTTGTTAAATTTGAATGCAATGATAGATATCATTGTATACGAATAACGATTCTGAACGGAGTTCATATGTTTGTCTAGGATATAATACATTTTTATTAATAAACATTGTAAAAAGTATATTTTATTTTGAAACGATAAATATATTTTTCAATTAGGATGGGTTGGCAGTTGCATACAGCGATATAGTTTGTCAGTCTAGAACATTCTACATTGTATTATATTTTACATGTAATTTTATGTCAATATTCGCTGTTCAAACGCTTATAAAAAAAAATTGTGCCTATGGATTTTAATAATTTTTGAATGACATTAAGAACTACTTCTGTGGAATCTTCGATTAAATTTTCAAGTATTTTGTAGTAGCCAAATTTTTTTTATCACCGATTTTAAAAATAAAATGTAAAAAAATCGAATATTTTAAATGCCTATAAGTGGCTTAAAAATCAATATAATATTTTGAAAAAAATATTGCATAAAAGAAATACCAATCTTAACAGCTGGTAGAAATTTCAAAAATCTGCGACTTATACTTATTGAATTATAACAAATATTTAAAATCGTTTGAGAATAAATCGCTATTTTATGCAATTTCGTAAATATTTAAATTTCAAACAGTCATACAATTTTTTCCTCTAATTCCGGTAGAAATTTCTTTAAAGATTTTTGAAGAGAAGCTTATAGATAACCTAGTGTTAAAATTTTGAACCTTAAGTATGACCAGAAAAAATTTTATGAATTTTTGTCTACAAAATAACTTGAAAATTATCGTGATTTTTACATATTTCGTTTAAATTGGAACTATGAGCACTTATAAAAAAAAAATGTGACTTACGATTTTAGATTTTTTTTTATCAGTTAAGGAACAACTTATAAGAAACCTTGTATTAAATTTTCAAGATTTTCTGGGCAGCCAAAAAAATTTTATCGTTATTTAAAAAAAAAATACTTAAAAAAATTGAAAATTTCAATTGTCTATAAATAGCTCAATAAAAGTCAAAATACTTTGAAACTTTAATGGTGTATAGAGAACGCTAATCTTAACATTTGATGAAAATTTCAAGTATTTACATTGATTAGTTTTTGAGTTATAGCAAATTAAAAAATTTGATTATGTCGAATTATGTATATTTTATCTTTAGGATATAAAATATTCAATAACAGTAGCTCCATGTATTAAAATTGTATGGACACTAGCAGGCATATAATACCAAGGATATAGTTTAACATATAGTTTTGCTGTATCGATAGTGTACTGTTGGAATGCATTTATATTAATATCATAACCACTTGCCATCGATTTCAAAATAGTTCCAAAGCGTTTAATTAAATTTAAGTCGACACCTGTTATTTTAGAGGATTTTTCACAGTTTTTAAAAAATCTACGAGCTGTATTTCCATCATTCGTTGTTCCTTTTCCTATTCGGCATAAAAAAAGAACCGGATGGGCCTTGCTCTGCTGTACAGTTAGGGGTGGAGTGCACCTCGCTTATAGGATAGGTCATTATTATAATGGATTTGTTAAATTTGAATGCAATGATAGATATCATTGTATACGAATAACGATTCTGAACGGAGTTCATATGTTTGTCTAGGATATAATACATTGTTATTTATAAACATTGTGAAAAGTATATTTTATTTTGAAACGATAAATATATTTTTCAATTAGGATGGGTTGGCAGTTGCATACAGCGATATAGTTTGTCAGTCTAGAACATTCTACATTATATTATATTTTACATGTAATTTTATGTCAATATTCGATGTTCAAACGCTTATAAAAAAAAATTGTGCCTATGGATTTTAATAATTTTTGAATGACATTAAGAACTACTTCTGTGGAATCTTCGATTAAATTTTCAAGTATTTTGTAGTAGCCAAATTTTTTTTATCACCGATTATAAAAATAAAATTTAAAAAAATCGAATATTTTAAATGCCTATAATATTTTGAAAAAAATATGACATAAAGCTAATACCAATCTTAACAGCTGGTAGAAATTTCAAAAATCTGCGACTTATACTTTTTGAATTATAAAAAATATTTAAAATCGTTTGAGAATAAATCGCTATTTTATGCAATTTCGTAAATATTTAAATTTCAAACAGTCATACAATTTTTTCCTCTAATTCCGGTAGAAATTTCTTTAAAGATTTTTGAAGAGTAGCTTATAGATAACCTAGTGTTAACATTTTGAACCTTAAGTATGACCAGAAAAAATTTTATGAATTTTTGTCTACAAAATAACTTGAAAATTATCGTGATTTTTACATATTTCGTTTAAATTGGAACTTTGAGCACTTATAAAAAAAAAATGTGACTTACGATTTTAGATTTTTTTTTATCAGTTAAGGAACAACGTATAAGAAACCTTGTATTAAATTTTCAAGATTTTCTGGGCAGCCAAAAAAATTTTATCGTTATTTAAAAAAAAAATACTAAAAAAAATTTAAAATTTCAATTGTCTATAAATAGCTTAATAAAAGTCAAAAAACTTTGAAAATTTAATGGTGTATGGAGAACGCTAATCTAAACATTTGGTGAAACTTATTAACATCGATTAGTTTTTGAGTTATAGCAAATTAAAAAATTTGATATTGTCGAATTATGTATATTTTATCTATAGGATATAAAATATTCAATAACAGTAGCTCCATGTATTAAAATTGTATGGACACTAGCAGGCATATAATACCAAGGATATAGTTTAACATATAGTTTTGCTGTATCGATAGTGTACTGTTGGAATGCATTTATATTAATATCATAACCACTTGCCATCGATTTCAAAATAGTTCCAAAGCGTTTAATTAAATTTAAGTCGACACCTGTTATTTTAGAGGATTTTTCACAGTTTTTAAAAAATCTACGAGCTGTATTTCCATCATTCGTTGTTCCTTTTCCTATTCGGCATAAAAAAAGAACCGGATGGGCCTCGCTCTGCTGTACAGTTAGGGGTGGAGTGCACCTCGCTTATAGGATAGGTCATTATTATAATGGATTTGTTAAATTTGAATGCAATGATAGATATCATTGTATACGAATAACGATTCTGAACGGAGTTCATATGTTTGTCTAGGATATAATACATTGTTATTTATAAACATTGTGAAAAGTATATTTTATTTTGAAACGATAAATATATTTTTCAATTAGGATGGGTTGGCAGTTGCATACAGCGATATAGTTTGTCAGTCTAGAACATTCTACATTATATTATATTTTACATGTAATTTTATGTCAATATTCGATGTTCAAACGCTTATAAAAAAAAATTGTGCCTATGGATTTTAATAATTTTTGAATGACATTAAGAACTACTTCTGTGGAATCTTCGATTAAATTTTCAAGTATTTTGTAGTAGCCAAATTTTTTTTATCACCGATTATAAAAATAAAATTTAAAAAAATCGAATATTTTAAATGCCTATAATATTTTGAAAAAAATATGACATAAAGGAAATACCAATCTTAACAGCTGGTAGAAATTTCAAAAATCTGCGACTTATACTTTTTGAATTTTAAAAAATATTTAAAATCGTTTGAGAATAAATCGCTATTTTATGCAATTTCGTAAATATTTAAATTTCAAACAGTCATACAATTTTTTCCTCTAATTCCGGTAGAATTTCAATTGTCTATAAATAGCTTAATAAAAGTCAAAAAACTTTGAAAATTTAATGGTGTATGGAGAACGCTAATCTAAACATTTGGTGAGAATTATTAACATCGATTAGTTTTTGAGTTATAGCAAAATAAAAAATTTGATTATGTCGAAAACTGGTTTTGCGTAAAAACTCCCGTTTTTCCCTAAATTTTTTAGGGTTTTTCCCGTCGCATTTAAAAATATTGAAAATTTTTTACTTTTGACCTCTCAAAGTACCTAATAGATTCACTTTCCTTTCAGAAAAGTTGCTACATAAGGCAATCGAAGCATTTTTACTGCCCCAAATCGTGTCGACAGACACAAAAAAAAAAAAAAATACATTCTTCACTCCATTCAGAATCTAAAAAAAAAAACACATCATTGTAAAATCAATACATTCTTCACTCCGTTCAGAATCTAAAAATATTGCTAAGAAGACAACATTTGAGAATCACGAGCCTTCTTTGAAAATCATTTATTATTATTAATGTAGTTGATATCTATTTTTTGTGTTAAAATCGTGATTTGAAGGGACATAATTTTGTGTCAAATCAAATATGTAGGAATTGTGTATTCTGATAAATACTATACGTTGTCTGAATATGAGTTACATCATTATGACTAATTAATTTTACTGTAATGTAAAAAAGTTATCTAAATAGTAGAGGTGGATAAAATACATCAATGTTTTTGTTCGATATATAGATACTTAACATCAATGTTTTCATGTTGATGTATCGATCAATACATCGATGTTTTGTCCCGATGTCCGATGTTCTTTTTATTTAAAAACGTAAAATGTAAAACGTAAATATAATCAAAGGAAACGATTCCGTATAAATTATTATAATAAATCAATAAAGAATAAATAATAAATAATTTGCACTGCTATTCACTGTCCATTCAAATACATCAAACGAAATTCGCTATAAATCTATAAATATCATAAAATACTGATAAAAATAGCAGAATAAGATTATTTTGTGCAACTATTATTACAAAATCTAAAATTGCACACCAAATACATCAAAATCATTTTAAGATTACTTCTGATTAGATAAATCTAATAATACAGTTATTGTTTTATTTTAGATTCTGAACGGAGTGAAGAATGTATTGATTTTACAATGATGTGTTTTTTTTTTTTTTTTTTTTAGATTCTGAACGGAGTGAAGAATGTATTGATTTTACAATGATGTGTGTTTTTTTTTTTTTTTTTTTTTTTTTTTTTTCTTTTTGTGTCGACACGTTTTGGGGCAGTAAAAATGCTTCGATTGCTTTATGTAGCAACTTTTCTGAAAGGAAAGTGAATCTATTTGGTACTTAGGGGGGTCAAAAGTAAAAAATTTCCAATATTTTTTAAATGCGACGGGAAAAACCATAAAAAAATTTGGGAAAAACGGGAGTTTTTACGCAAAACCAGTTTTCGACATAATCAAATTTTTTATTTTGCTATAACTCAAAAACTAATCTATGTAAATACTTGAAATTTTCACCAAATGTTTAGATTAGCGTTCTCTATACACCATTAAATTTTCAAAGTATTTTGACTTTTATTAAGCTATTTATAGACAATTGAAATTTTCAATATTTTTAAGTATTTTTTTTTTAAATAACGATAAAAATTTTTTGGCTGCCTAGAAAATCTTGAAAATTTAATACAAGGTTTCTTATAAGTTGTTCCTTAACTGATAAAAAAAAATCTAAAATCGTATGTCACAATTTTTTTTTATAAGTGCTCAAAGTTCCAATTTATACGAAATATGTAAAAATCACGATAATTTGCAAGTTTTTTTGTAGTTAAAAATTCATAAAATTTTTTCTGTTCATACTTAAGGTTCAAAATTTTAACACGAGGTTATGTATAAGCTACTCTTCAAAAATCTTTAAAAAAATTTCTACCGGAATTAGAGGAAAAAATTTTATGACTGTTTGAAATTTAAATATTTACGAAATTGCATAAAATAGCGATTTATTCTCAAACGATTTTAAATATTTTTTATAATTCAAAAAGTATAAGTCGCAGATTTTTGAAATTTCTACCAGCTGTTAAGATTGGTATTTCCTTTATGTCATATTTTTTTCAAAATATTATATTGATTTTTAAGCCACTTATAGGCATTTAAAATATTCGATTTTTTTACATTTTTTTTTTATAATCGGTGATAAAAAAAATTTGGCTCGTACAAAATACTTGAAAATTTAATAGAAGATTCCACAGAAGTAGTTCTTAAAGTCATTCAAAAATTATTAAAATCCATAGGCACAATTTTTTTTTATAAGCGTTTGAACAGCGAATATTGACAAAAAATTACATGTAAAATATAATATACTGTATAATATTCTAGACTGACAAAGATATCGGTTTTTTTTAAAATGCTCTAACTCAAAAATGAAAAACCGCAACAACTTGAAATTTTCACCAAATCTTTATATTGACGTTCTCTATACATGGTTAAGATTTCAAAGTGTTTTGACATATTTTGACTTATTTATAGACAATTTATATTTTCGATTTTTGTTAAATTTTTGTTTTTAAACATCTATAAAATTTAATTGATTGAGCGAAAACTCTTGAAAATTTTATACTAGGTTTATAATAAGTTAAACTTATCGTAACTAAAAAATATCGGTGATCGGTTAACTCAATTTTTTTTTATAAGCCCTTAATTCTCAAATTTGTATAAAATGTGTAAAAATGACGATAATTTGCATGTTATTTTGTAGATAAAAATTTATAAAATTTTTTTTGTTCATACTTAAGGTTCAAAATTTTAACACTAGGTTATCTATGAGCTACTCTTCAAAAATCTTTAAAAAAATTTCTACCAGACTAAGAGGAAAAAATTGTACGACTGTTTGAAATTTAAATATTTACGAAATTGCATAAAATAGCGATTTATTCTCAGACGATTTTAAATATTTGTTATAATTCAAAAAGTATAAGTCGCAGATTTTTGAAATTTCTACCAGCTGTTAAGATTGGTATTTCTTTTATGCAATATTTTTTTCAAAATATTATATTGATTTTTAAGCCACTTATAGTCATTTAAAATATTCGATTTTTTTACATTTTATTTTTATAATCGGTGATAAAAAAAATTTGGCTTCTACAAAATACTTGAAAATTTAATCGAAGATTCCACAGAAGTAGTTCTTAATGTCATTCAAAAATTATTAAAATCCATAGGCACAATTTTTTTTTATAAGCGTTTGAACAGCGAATATTGACATAAAATTACATGTAAAATATAATATAATGTAGAATGTTCTAGACTGACAAACTATATCGCTGTATGCAACTGCCAACCCATCCTAATTGAAAAATATATTTATCGTTTCAAAATAAAATATACTTTTTACAATGTTTATTAATAAAAATGTATTATATCCTAGACAAACATATGAACTCCGTTCAGAATCGTTATTCGTATACAATGATATCTATCATTGCATTCAAATTTAACAAATCCATTATAATAATGACCTATCCTATAAGCGAGGTGCACTCCACCCCTAACTGTACAGCAGAGCGAGGCCCATCCGGTTCTTTTTTATTTTTTTAGTATAACAGAAAATCCTTATAGTTCCGTAGCGTTTTTTTTTTAAATTTATTAATTCACAATTAAAAATTCAACAAACGTAAATATTGTTAACTAGTTAACGGAAGGAGTAAACGTTTTGTAAATACATTTTTTGTTATAGAGCTTATTTATAAGTTCCTTAGGTCAATAATTTACAAATGATTGAGTACTTTCAGTGATAATTCGAGCTCTACGTTTTGTTACAATACATTGTTTTATTAATTATTTTTTTCCTTTCCCCGTTTAGATGAAGATTTTCGAGCTGCTTCTTGTGGCCGTGGGTGCACTGTCCGTGGCCGACGGGGCCAACATCCTGGGCGTGTTCCCCATCAACGGCCGCAGCCACTGGGCCGTGTACGAGACCGTGATGAAGGCGCTGGTGGCGCGTGGCCACAACGTGACGGTCATCACGGCGTTCCCGGAGAAGACGCCGTTGTCCAACTACACGGTCATCGACGTGTCCAAAACATTCCCGTCCGCAGTCAACCAGATTGGCATCGACATTGTGCTCAACTATTTGTCCAGCGTCTTCGTCAGCCAGTGGTACATCTCCGACCTTCAGATGAAGCTGTGCCGGGAAGGTCAGAAGCTTCCGGAAGTCCAAGCGCTTCTGAACAGCGGAATCAAGTTCGACGCGGTCAGTGAAATTTTCCGTACTCTAAATCCCGTATAATCATGTTTTAGGTTTCAGGTTTAAAGGGCTTATGTCAAATGTTCGCAATAGACAATTTTTAATAAAAAACAAGCCCCGCCTTTGCACGTGAAGCTTAATTTTCGTTGATATTTCAGTACAATTAAAATTCGACTATCTGATGTTATAAATGCACTTAGCATTATTTTGATTAGCACAACAAATGTTTTTTTATAATATCAACGAAATTCCTAACAATTATTTCTTTTGTCCCAGGTTTTAAAGGGCTCCGGTCAATTTCTCACGAAAAAAAATGAGAAAAATGATTTACACCCGTGTCACGTGAACTTTGTTTTTCGCTGATTTTTTAATACAGTTTTGAATTTTCACAGAACTTAAATTATATACCTATTTTCAATAGTTTCAATCAGTGACGGATGAATCACTAGGCTCGTGAGGCTCGAGCTTAGATCGGCACATTTTTTATGTTTAATTTTTTTTTATTCTCAAAAAGAAATTAATGATATTCAAACGGGGCACTCATCATTTTTGGTGTTTAAAAGTACGAAATTGTATAAGTTAAATTTCTTTCAAGAGCCTATTCTTGAAACGTTGGTGTTTGAAATTTCCAACTTCGAACAGTTTATTAGTGAAAAACTGGAGCAATCATTTCTGACTGTTTTTATAGGTCTTATAATTTTTCTTTCCATGAAAGTATTAATCTGCAACGCTGAAAGGTCATTTTCTGCGCTAGCAAAAAAATAAAAATGTAATTATGAGCCAATTTACCGGAAGAAAAACTCAACGCTTTGTCCATACCGTGTATTAAGAAACGCATCACAAACGAATTAGATTTTGACTACCTGATAAATAATTTTTCCCAATTGAAAGCTCCAAAATAACTGCATTAAATTAAATCATTCGTACTCTTTTTGTAATTTACAGATTGTAACCTTTAAGATTATATGCAATACAATATTTGCACTAAACTGTAGATTAACAATTATTTAACCATAATACCTCTGAACCGTTTCTCACTCCCGAGACGGTTATACCCGATTACCCATTACTTTTCGACGTTAGACCATTCAAATTACCAAGGCTGGGCAATAACGAGTTAAAAATTAAAATTAAGTTAATATTAACTAAGTTAAGTAACTCGTTACTTTTTTTTTGAAACTAACTTTTAATTTAATAAGTTAAATTTTAAACATATTTAACGTGTTAACTTCAAGTTAATTATATATAATATATATCTTAAAATTAAGTTATATTTAAAATTTTAAATAAACCATTGATTTGTTTTTCATTGTTGGCTTGAGAAATAATAATGTCATAACAATTAAATGGGAAAATGTATAATTAATACCGGTTGTTTGATATTATTTACCTACACAATATAATATATATATAGGTAATAGGTACCCACCCGCATGTAATAATAACTAATTACCTAACTGTAACTATTTTTTTTTTATAGTAATGAATTTGTGTTTATTGATGTTGAATGCTGATGTCTATACAATATTACAATATACATACAGTATATACTATATACTATATACTATTCACTATTTAGTATTTAGTACTATACGTCTATACACAATACACATTATGAAAACAAAGGCTTGTATAGTTTGTGTATTTATATTATTTTAACTCCCCCCTTCTTTAATAGGTGGGAGAGAATTGGATAAATCGTCAACTGCCCACCTTAAATCCTCAGTAAATACTGCTTAGCATACTACATGGTTGGCCACATGAGCTTGACACAAATTCCAAATTTGTCATTCATTTTATTGGTTTTGGTTACAGATTCGAAAATAATTACATTTTTAATTAAGTTAATTTTTTATATCCATTAATTTTTAACTTAACGAAGTTATTAAAAATACATTAGTTAACTTTTAACTTAACTTAACTTACTTTTTTTTATATTAACTTAACGAGTTAAAAAAAACTTTTAACATGCCTAGCCTTGCAAATTACGATATTTGGATGGTTTTTAAAAAAAGGGAGGCATAAACACTGAGCGTGCCCCAGGACGCCAAGGATGTTTATCCGCGTTTGATTAACGCGTATAATAAATGTTTTTTCTATAATATTTAAAGTTGCAATAATCTAACGAACTAAATTGATTTATAAAGTTGATTCAATTGGCTGAAGCTATTATGTAATAGATAAATAAATAAGCAAATATTTTATGTATATAAATTAATTAATTAATTAATTCTTGGACAAGAGTATGATTACATTTTTAAAGTACTACCGGTTTCAATTAAAAGTTCAGTATATAATGAATTATATAATCAATATATAATTATATGTCAGGTATATAATCAAAAAAATCGTGACTCTTTAGTTGGCTGAGAAGATTCCCGGGTCTCGATCCCCTCCCCCCCAAGAAAAAAAATAGTCATAAATAACTTGGTACATATGTATGTGCCGAGAAAGAGAATATTAATTTAATATTATGTGTTATATATGTTTATATTTTAATATGTCAATTATTTCTATAAATAAATAAAATCTGAAGAAGTTATTGAAGAACTGGCGAGAAAAAAAAGATGTATACCTTTTTTACTATAAAAAAACTATTAAATTGTATTCAAAATATATAAATATATTATAATTTAAATAATATAATTAATAAAACAACTCGTAAGTGTTTTTTTTTATATTATTAATTTATAGATATTTAATATTTAGACTACCCTACAAAAAATTTAAAAATACACCACTGTTTATGCAATCAAAATATATACATAAATATGTGCTAAAAAATTCAAAATATGTTATTTACTAATATAATTTATTTATTAATATTTAATTGCATAATATATCCATAGAACTTCCTAATAAAACAAAATTATAATTTAAATAGTAATATTATTACAAAAAATGTAATAAACTGTAAGCGTCTTATTACATATAAATAGTATTTATTATTTATTTAAAACAAAATGTATAGAGTATACATATACCATTCACATATATATATATATTCACATAACATGTTAATAATAATATTTATTTATAAAAGCATAATATTTATTTATATTTAAAACATACATATAAACCGTATCACATAAAGTTTTTCAAATTCATTGTTAACCTTTATTGGATTAGGGTCTATTCTTAGAATACTCACGCGACTCAGTGTCTGTCCTTTGTAGTATGATGATTGGTAAATATAAAAACAGGATCACTACTCAAATGATAATATTCCCAACCGCGGATGGACACCACTAATAATAACACGTAATTTAGTATCAGGCAGTCCGATATGCGGGGTTTTAAAGCCTCACCAAGACTCTGACTACTTTCGTATATCACTACTAGAAATTGATCGGTGATGGGACGATGATGTGACCGTTTGTAGCGGCTATCTTTATGTATTCCCAACCGTGTTGGGCTCGCTATTCTGACTGGCAAAAATTATGTATTATGGTTCCCCTGTACAGTATAGAATGTTCTATAGAGCCTGAGCCAAACTGTGTTCCTTATGAATCCTATTCCTTCAATGTGGGTGTTTGGTTCCACTTTGTTCATTGTAGTAATCATACCCATATTTGGAGAACATATCCATTGCCTATTAGTGGGACCTATGAAATCCATCATACGCGCGCACAGTATCGATCGTCGACTGGGAACCGGATGTATCGCGAACTAGTGGTTGTGCGAATGCACACTTTCAGTCTCGTGTGGCGCTGACTAGCGGTCGAGAGCACGGAATCATGAGTATATATTTATTACAAAAAAAAAACATTAAAAATTATAAAACATAAATAAAAAAAAGCAAAAAGAAATATTATTCATCTTGATTACAATTTATGATAACATGCATTTTTAAATTTTCAAATTCAAAAGATCTTCGATTTGGTCATAAAACTGCCTAATGCCGGCTAAATTATCTTTTAACTTTCACTGATGTTATTGGACAGTATTGCATTTTGATTGTGTGAAGGAGTAAGTTATACATTCGATGAAACTTCAGAAGAACAACCAGTGAGAATACTTTTGATAGGTTTCATTTGTGCAAAACCAGTTTGTTTGTAGAATATTTTTTAATTTGGTATTTATAATTTTACCTTTTTTTACTTGTTTTTTTCTAGTTTTTTTATTGTTTGCTTTACAATATTTTAGATAAAGGGGGAAATACCAATAAGAAAATACATTTGAGAAACATAATCGTGTAATATAATTATTATATATTATAATCGTATACTAACAATTTGCTTAAATATATAGAAAAAAATAGAATTATTGAGAAATATGTAAAAATATGTAAAAATAAATATAGTTAAATTTATTAAAAATCACGAAACGAATTTATCACTCACCTAAATTAATTTATCATGTTACATTTAAAAAATATGTGTAAAAAGTATAATCGAGCCCTAGATATAGCATAAAAGTGAAAATGAAATATGATACTTTTGTCTTCCAACGTTATCGCCCAAAGCTAGTTATAACAACGATAATATTTTGTGTATAAGATATTAATTTCATACATTTTTTGATTAATCAAATGAATTTTCTTAAATAAAATTATGTAGAATACCATTACTTTAAGACATTTTTTTTACTAATATAAACATTAGCTACTCATACATTTAAAAAATATACTCTCTTTTAAATATATAAAATTACATCTTACACTTATGTCATAGTTATACACTACAGGTATAACCAAAAAAATTTGAAAAACCTGAAGAAGGGATAAAAATTGAACGGTAGGTATATAAATATTAATACCTATATGACACCTTGAAATTTTACTTATGTTTACAGCATAGTGTAGACCGACTAATGTAAATAAGATATTCTATAGTTATAAAATATTAATAATAAATTAAAAAGCTTAATGTTTTTATGTTTTATTTTTGCCCCAGGTTTTCACCGAAATTTTTGGAGCTGATTGCGATGTCGGTTTCGCATATCATTTCAAGGCGCCCTTGTTGTCCATTATGTCTAGCTCACATCTACCTTGGAGCTACGACCGTGTGGGCGGCCCAGATAACCCATCGTACATACCAACGATCGTAACGAGAGCGGTGGGAAAGATGAACTTCCAAGAGCGTATGATCAATACCCTATATTACATTTACTTCAAACTCGCATGGATATATTACAGCGATTGGCCATCCGACAAGTTGCTGAAGGAAAACTTTGGACCGGACACGCCGTACATAAATGACATAGTTTACAACACGTCCATGGTATTCGTGAACGGACATTTTTCATTGGATGGACCTCGACCACTGGTACCAAACATGGTAGAAATCGGTGGAATACACATCAAACCTGCAAAACCTTTGCCAAAGGTAAACATCATCCTGACTAATATAAATTTGTACAATCGGGCTAGATATAAACACTCAATACAAATAATATAAAATTAAAGTAAACCAAACAAGTGTAATAATTTAAGTTGTCTTATGTATTAATTTTAGTTTTAGAAATTAATTTATACCCTCAGAATTCGTCTGTCACTTACATATCATATTGTTGTATCCAATTAAAATTTTGTTAAAAAAAAAAAAAAAGGATAAAAATAATGAGGATTTATCCTTCTAGAACGGCCATGAGTTTTGAATATAATTGTTTTCAACAGGATATATTGAAGTTTATCGAAGATTCGCCCAATGGAGTGATGTTTTTCACCTTTGGATCCTTGATGCGTATGTCAACACTGCCAAAACACGTATTGCAAATGTTCAAAGAAGTATTTGCGAAGCTACCTATTAGAGTGCTGTGGAAATATGAAGAAGAAATGCCGGACAAACCCGACAACGTGTACATAAGCAAATGGATGCCTCAACGAGACATTTTGGGTATGTATTATAAAAATTAAACTGCGATATAATGGTAAAATCCTATATTATAACTCTGTTAAAACTTAATACTGTAAAAAAATGGTTTTTAATCCTCAGATCATCCCAAAACTCGATTGTTCATGACCCACGGTGGACTGTTGGGCATCATGGAGGCCGTGTACACGGCCACACCGATTATAGGTGTCCCGTTCTTCTTCGATCAGCCTAGAAACATATTGAAACTCGTTGAACAGGGTTCTGGTATATTACTGGACTACCAAACAATGAACAAAGACATTTTATACGACGCTATAACAAAAATAGTAGGAAACGAAAGGTGAGGAGTGTGTGTAGCTATCACTCATCGTAATTCATGTCATAGTCTTTGTTCGCTAAATGTTCGATCGTTTGTTTTGAAATTGTTTCACTTCAGGCGACTTTAGTGTGAAATCAATATGAACTATTACGTAACGTATTATTTGTTTCTAGTTATGCGTTAAATGCGAAAAAACTATCTAACAGATTCAAAGACAGGCCGTTGAACGCCACGGAAACCGCCGTTTATTGGACCGAATACGTGATAAGGCACAAAGGGGCGAGCCATTTGAGGACTGCGGCTGTCGGAATGCCATGGTGGAAGTACTACCTAGTCGACGTCATCAGTTTTATCTTATTGATAGTTTTCACTGTGCTGTACATAATCTACTTTTTACTGAAAACTATTTACAAAAAAATGTGTAAAAAGCCATCGCCCAAAAAAAAGCAGAAGAAGAATTAAAAAATTCAAACACTTTAATATTAGATGTATTGTGCAATAAAATTAAATGCGATAATTTTAGAGTTCCGTAGGTGTGAGTTTTAATTAATTTTTTTTATAATTCCCGCGGTATTCCAACTAATAAATATTAATGAACATAAGATTAAAATAACTACAATAATGCCATTCTTCTATCGTCTAGTTTGTGTTATCCTACATCCGTTTAATCAGGGCCGTAGCAAGTGGGGCAAAGGTGCTTACGCCCCAGGCGTGATTCTTGGGAGGGTGCGAAAATGACAAAAACTGAATTTTAAAAAATGTTTGAAATAAAAACAGTCAGTGTTGTATATTTTATTTGACACTGACGCAACGGTTGACTACGTGTTACAAAATACGAGGGTACTCTGTACTAATGTTTTTGAAGTACTGATGTGTATATTGTGTATTACTTGTAATCGATAGCACCAATTAATATAGTTTTGTCGTAAACAAATGGACGTCAAAATAAATATGTAAAAATATGAATATAAGCATACCCTAGTCTACGTATATAAATACGCAATTATTGTTATTATACATCCGAGCTATATAAACTTTGTACATTATTAAAATAAACAAATATTCCTTTGTCAGTCAATTATTAATATTATTTAATTATTATTATAGTAACAACGATAATAATAAGATACTATTGTCCGTACCAAAAGAGAAGACACGGTTTTTGCGCATGTCGAATGACGGCTGACGCAACGCATACCCGATCTTTCTCCTTCCACCTGGGAGTCGATTCTACTAATGCGTGTTTGACGTTTTGAGCGTAGTTGGCATAATTGTAAAATGATTATACTGCGTAAAGGTGGGATCACACTGCGCGTTGCGCGTCGCTTGGAGCGTGGAGTGGTATAGCGTGGTACAGTTGACGCGTCGTCTGATCGGTATTGCGCGGCAAGGTTTGTACGACCGCCGCGCGGCGCGTGGCTTCCCGACAATTGTCGGTCTTTGTGTCACGCGCCAAAGGAAAATTGGCGCGGCGCGTCTTATCAATCAAACGGCGCGTCGGTATTAATTGTTATCAATTAAATGTACCTATCACAATGGATAAGAAACAATGATTCCAGAACGCACGGCCTTAGACTTTATTTTATTTTTTGTAGAATTCATAAATATATCTATGAAAATGTTTGGAAATTGTATATCTACCATTATAACGCTTCAGACTTGATATTTCTATTTCATCATAAATATTTACAACCAGTTTCTTAATACAGTAATTTAACTTGATACCAGTAATATGTATATTCAAAATATGAATCATTCGACAAGATTTACTACATCAATAAAGAAACTTAAACCAGTAAGTGTACTGTATACTTGTATTTCTTTTAAAGTCGTCAAGTCGATCGCTTTGCGTGGTACAAACATCGATACGGGACTAAAATATTGTCACGGGCACAGATGATATAATAATAATAATAATAATAATAATAATAAACTAATGGCAATTGCTTACGATAAGATCGCTAATTTACTCCCAGCGTTGAAAATATTAATTTTTCACATTAGCAAAAAAAAGGATAATTATTTTACCAGATATTACAAAATATATTGTAGACGTATAAGGGCGAAAAAGAACATAATAATTATATAAATAATTAGTTATCAGTTTAAATTAAATATCAATAAAGATTATTTCAGTGAACAAGATATTATACAATACCATAATTATAAAAAAAAAAAATAAAATATAAAAAAAAAAAAAAAGAACCGGATGGGCCTCGCTCTGCTGTACAGTTAGGGGTGGAGTGCACCTCGCTTATAGGATAGGTCATTATTATAATGGATTTGTTAAATTTGAATGCAATGATAGATATCATTGTATACGAATAACGATTCTGAACGGAGTTCATATGTTAGTCTAGAATATAATACAATGTTATTTATAAATATTATATAAGTATATTTTATTTTTAAACGAAAAATTTAGAAAAACCGAAAATTTAAATTGTCTATAAATAAGTCAAAATATGTCAAAATACTTTGAAATTTTAACCATGTATAGAAAACGTCAATATAAAGATTTAATGATAATTTCAAGTTGTTGCGGTTTTTCGTTTTTGAGTTAGGGCATTTTAAAAAAACCGATATCATTTGTCAGTCTAGAACATTCTACATTATATTATATTTTACATGTAATTTTATGTCAATATTCGATGTTCAAACGCTTATAAAAAAAAATTGTGCATATGGATTTTAATAATTTTTGAATGACATTAAGAACTACTTCTGTGGAATCTTCGATTAAATTTTCGAGTATTTTGTACGAGCCAATTTTTTTTTATCACCGATTATAAAAAAAAAATGTAAAAAAATCGAATATTTTAAATGCCTATAAGTGACTTAAAAATCAATATAATATTTTGAAAAAAATATGACATAAAGGAAATACCAATCTTAACAGCTGGTAGAAATTTCAAAAATCTGCGACTTATACTTTTTGAATTATAAAAAATATTTAAAATCGTTTGAGAATAAATCGCTATTTTATGCAATTTCGTAAATATTTAAATTTCAAACAGTCATAAAATTTTTTCCTCTAATTCCGGTAGAAATTTTTTTAAAGATTTTTGAAGAGTAGCTTATAGATAACCTAGTGTTAAAATTTTGAACCTTAAGTATGAACAAAAAAAATTTTATGAATTTTTATCTACAAAATAACTTGCAAATTATCGTGATTTTTACACATTTTATACAAATTTGAGAATTAAGGGCTTATAAAAAAAAATTGAGTGAACCGATCACCGATATTTTTTAGTTACGATAAGTTTAACTTATTATAAACCTAGTATAAAATTTTCAAGAGTTTTCGCTCAATCAATTAAATTTTATAGATGTTTAAAAACAAAAATTTAACAAAAATCGAAAATTTAAATTGTCTATAAATAAGTCAAAATATGTCAAAATACTTTGAAATCTTAACCATGTATAGAGAACGTCAATATAAAGATTTGGTGAAAATTTCTAGTTGTTGCGGTTTTTCATTTTTGAGTTAGAGCATTTTAAAAAAAACCGATATCTTTGTCAGTCTAGAATATTATACAGTATATTATATTTTACATGTAATTTTTTGTCAATATTCGCTGTTCAAACGCTTATAAAAAAAAATTGTGCCTATGGATTTTAATAATTTTTGAATGACTTTAAGAACTACTTCTGTGGAATCTTCTATTAAATTTTCAAGTATTTTGTACGAGCCAAATTTTTTTTATCACCGATTATAAAAAAAAAATGTAAAAAAATCGAATATTTTAAATGCCTATAAGTGGCTTAAAAATCAATATAATATTTTGAAAAAAATATGACATAAAGGAAATACCAATCTTAACAGCTGGTAGAAATTTCAAAAATCTGCGACTTATACTTTTTGAATTATAAAAAATATTTAAAATCGTTTGAGAATAAATCGCTATTTTATGCAATTTCGTAAATATTTAAATTTCAAACAGTCATAAAATTTTTTCCTCTAATTCCGGTTGAAATTTTTTTAAAGATTTTTGAAGAGTAGCTTATACATAACCTCGTGTTAAAATTTTGAACCTTAAGTATGAACAGAAAAAATTTTATGAATTTTTATCTACAAAATAACTTGCAAATTATCGTGATTTTTACATATTTCGTATAAATTGGAACTTTGAGCACTTATAAAAAAAAATTGTGACTTACGATTTTAGATTTTTTTTTATCAGTTAAGGAACAACTTATAAGAAACCTTGTATTAAATTTTCAAGATTTTCTAGGCAGCCAAAAAAATTTTATCGTTATTTAAAAAAAAATACTTAAAAATATTGAAAATTTCAATTGTCTATAAATAGCTTCATAAAAGTCAAAATACTTTGAAAATTTATTGGTGTATAGAGAACGCTAATCTAAACATTTGGTGAAAATTTCAAGTATTTACATAGATTAGTTTTTGAGTAATAGCAAAATAAAAAATTTGATTATGTCAAAAACTGGTTTTGCGTAAAAACTCCCGTTTTTCCCAAATTTTTTTATGGTTTTTCCCGTCGCATTTAAAAAATATTGGAAATTTTTTACTTTTGACCCCCCAAAGTACCAAATAGATTCACTTTCCTTTCAGAAAAGTTGCTACATAAGGCAATCGAAGCATTTTTACTGCCCCAAAACGTGTCGACAGACACAAAAAAAAAAAAAAAAAAAAAAAAAACACACATCATTGTAAAATCAATACATTCTTCACTCCGTTCAGAATCTAAAATGTAAATTATAATAAATATAACATAAATTAGGAAAATCCAACATGACATATAAATTTTGTTTGACATTTCGTAACAAATTGAAAATGTGCGGATTATAATATCAAAGTTTTTAGTCCATATTTTCCTCAAAAAAAATGGACACAACATATGAACTGCCCTTTTTACTTCGTGTCCTGCGGTTGTGACCTTTGCTGACCATATAACTTCGTCGGACCTTCGGTAGACATAGTTGACTTGTCCCAATCGCCACTGTAATGGAAGTAGATTGTTCTTCTCCAGAACCGTTGTTCCAACGTTCAACTTCGGACCCTTTTTTTGACCATTCGAAACTTTCTTGCAACTGACATAAATACTTTCCACTCCATCCGGAGACATCAAGATCTTTACGCAGGTGGGCAACTGCCTTACCTTTAAAATGAGGAAGGTGTGCTTAAAAAAAAATCGTTTATTGACAATTATAGATCATGAGCCTTTTAGCGTCTTCATTAATCTATTATCATATGACTATATGTAAGTGACTTGAAATAAATACTGATTTGCGGTTAAAAATAAGTATAGGGGTGACGTTCGTGAAGTTGGCCCACCTAAGTATTTCAATTTTTGTAAAATCTATGATTATTTCCATCAACTATCCATTATTTTGCAAGTTATTTGCAAGTATTTGCAAGTCCATTTTTAGAATTTTCAAGTCCAAACTTTCACCGTGGAACCAAAAATTTAAAAGTTGGGCCAACTTCACGTAGCCCACCCATTTTGACCCAGAACTTTGAAATTGGTATCAAACGAAAGCTAATGATTAGCAATAATTTGCAAGTCTGTTTTTAGAATTTGCAAGTAATTCGGGCGGCCGGTAAGAGCTTTCAATGTTAGGAAGTTAGCCCACCCAAGTTGTCCCAGAACTTTGAAAATTGTATCAAACGATAGCTTTAAATTTGCAAGTATTTGCAAGTCCATTTTTAGAATTTGCAAGTAACTCGGACGGCTGGTAAGATCTTTCAATGTTAAGAAGTTAGCCCACCCAAGTTGTCCCAGAACTTTGAAAATTGTATCAAACGATAGCTTTAAATTTGCAAGTATTTGCAAGTCCATTTTTAGAATTTGCAAGTAACTCGGGTGGCCGGTAAGAGCTTTCAATGTTAAGAAGTTAGCCCACCCAAGTTGTCCCAAGTGTATTGAATAATATTACATAATTAGTATAGAAATTTGCGCGCCTCTTATAATTGCACCCCTGGCCCATGGCCTCTTGCCCTGCTTTGAATACGGCCCTGCATATCACCCCTACTTAGGGCTTTCAAATATAAAATTACATCATTCTTTGTACCTTTGTAGATATTACTACGGTAGGTGTCTAATAAAACTCAGTAAAAGTTTTTGACCAACACTTTTAGGTTTAGCACAATATGACGTATCTGATAATTACCACAGTCCGCGAGTAACGACCATTCATTGATAAAAAAATCAAGTGTACATACTGAATATTCGTTTTAGCTAAGATTACTGGGTAAAAATGCAGTATAATATACATTAAGACATTTTTTAATAATAAAATAAGCCATTTGTGCATACTACTTTATTACCTAGGAATATGCCACATACAGGGTTTATTCCCTAGTCCGTATTTAGCAACATTTTGTAATACATTTTAAAGGCATTTCTAGTAAATGTATGGTGCTTAACTTAAGGAAAAAAAAAAACACGGAACTATGCATTTATACTGAATATTAAATAACGTCAATTTTGAAAATTTGGTACTCGCTGCTTGTTCCCACTAGGAGGTACCTAGTGTACTTACATATTAAAATTTGAAATGCATTTGTGTTATTTCATATCATAGTATTACTTTTTTACAATTACAATTTGCAAACTAAATTTTCAAAGAGAATCTTAAGCATAAAAATGAAATTATTTTTTGGCCCCTGGAGAAAAAGAATTAGCCACCACAACTATGATATTAAAAAAAAAATATGTTGAAAATGAGTGCCATAAATTTGGTTCAAAAATTCAAAACGGCGAGAAGTGTCGTACAGTTTAATAAAAACGTGGTACAAAGAATGATGTAATTTTATATTTGAAAGCCCTAAGTAGGGGTGATATGCAGGGCCGTATTCAAAGCAGGGCAAGAGGCCATGGGCCAGGGGTGCAATTATAAGAGGCGCGCAAATTTCTATACTAATTATGTAATATTATTCAATACACTTGGGACAACTTGGGTGGGCTAACTTCTTAACATTGAAAGCTCTTACGGCCGCCCGAGTTACTTGCAAATTCTAAAAATGGACTTGCAAATACTTGCAAATAACTTGCAAAATAATGGCATAGCTTTTACAAAAATTGAAATACTTAGGTGGGCCAACTTCACGAACGTATAGGGGTGATGGTATCAAAATTAAAAAAAAATCATTGCCCTATATTAGATTTTAAGTTTCGACGCCACTGACTCCAACAACGCCATAATTGTTGTAAGTATTGAGTGGCTTTACGCCATTCGTTTATGCAGTATTTGTCTGAATTATGTTGTACAAAATGTTCAGAAAAATAATATTTAATAAATTGATTTGAAAAAATATTTTTAAAATGAGCTTTTATTTGAGTTACATATTGTACTACGATGAAAACTATATCTCTTTAATTCCTAAACCATAAGATAAATAAATAATATTTTCATCGACGAAAAATAATGTAGCGTTGAAGCTAGCTCATTTTCAAAAATCGACGATTGCAGAAACGTCACGAATCACGTATTTTATGAAATTGAGCAACTAGTAAAAAAGTATAGTAGTTTATATTCAACGCATAGAAACACATAAATACTAAACTTTAATACCTCAATTTCATAAGATATGTGACAAGTGACGTCTCTGCAATTATCGATTTTTTTAAATAATTAGCATCTTGGCTAGGTACATTATTGTTCATCAATGAAAATATTATTTATTTATCTTATACTTTAGGAAATATTTAAATAATATTTTCATCGCTGAACAATAAAGTAGCCTAAAGGTTAGCTTATTTTAAAAGTATTATTTTCAAATCGATTTATGTATGTTTTCGAATTAATTAAGCGAATAAGTAATTTCTTGATTTGTGATAAACCAAAAGCAAAACCATGGTTATCTTAGATATTGTACTAAGAAACCCATTTTTTGTCTCGTAATTCTGCAAGTGCTTTCAGCAGCACACCGCTACGATTGGAAAATATCGCTTCTTCGTCATTCGAAACCATGTCCGTCAGTTTCTTAATAATTTTTTTCAAACTGTACGCCTGTAATAATACAAATGCATGCGTTAGATTATACATTAATCTATCACGAATAGTTATTCAATAAACAGCTGTTTAATTACTTTTTCTATGTTTTTGCCAGCCGCCATTAATAAGACGCAAATACTTTCAAGCACTTCGTCTGACAGCTTTTCCGGTAATATTTTCAAAAACTCCAATAGAATATGGGCGGATAAAATCTTTTCGTTGAACAATTCGCCGATAAATCTGAATTTAACACACCATATATAAATAATTATCAATTTATTTTGCCTACAACTAGTGAATATTCATTACACGTAAGATTCTTTGGTCGTGATTTCGTTTTCACTTCGATTGTTTTGAATTCCGAAGAGCAGCACTTCATTACATCGGATGGCAATTTGTCTCTTTAATGTGGTAGTCTTGGTGTGCTCATTTACTGGACTTACTGGACCTATTGTTGTGTTTCGCAACAAAGAACATACGCCTACCAACCTTGGAATGGTCTTAGGATAATCTTGTGCCTGAAATAAATACAAATTAGAATTATTTAACTATTATTTAAATATTTGAACGGTAAGTTAAAAATGTTTTAATCATTAAAAAAAAAAAAAATTACGTAAAATAATAATAATACCATTGAGAATAAGACGTCGATCAATGTTTCCATGTTATCGATATTCTTTATATGTACAGACAACTCGCTTATTGTGGTTTTCATGTTGTCTTCGGTTGTCGAGTTGATAATCGATTTAACGATGTTGTAAATATTTAACTGAAAACGTTTTCAAATATTATTGACATCGAAACGTAATCAATTATTGACGAGTCAAGTTCGTAAACTTTTTTGGTTTTTTATTTTTATTCATTGCGTATAAATAATTAACGGATCAGAAATTATTTATTATTTATTGCTACATACGTTCAATACGTAATTAAAATAAATCTAAAATAATGAAAGCAGTCGTTACATTTTCTTTTTCTGACAAATGTTCATTTCGTCCCGGTTCTTTGTCTACCCGAGTGTTCATCTATTGCGGATCATGAAAATAATATAATGATTTTATATCCACGTTTAAAATGTATGCATTGAATCTAATACCTCCGAGCGTAAGCTGTTGTTTTGGACCGTTAATACTGGTTCCGGGTCTGCAGGCGGTAATTTCATGCATTTTACAGCTGTATCTGGAAATATTACTTTTTTCGCTTCGTCCAATAGTGGTGGCTTATCGCAAACTTCAAGTTGTATCCCATCGTTGTACTTCATCTGTAGCGTATCTAAGATCATTGACCGTATCCTCGTGGATAAGTTCGGCTTAGTTGAGTACTCGTGTAGCTTTTCGAATGCATCACTCTGGGTTATCGTATCAACAAAAAAACATGAATATTTTATGAACACATTCAACATATTGGACAATTTAATTTCGTTGCGAGTAATATTCAAACCACGAGGTATGATCGTTCGGTGAACCTTACATGATTTATCGTGCAGCCAACGTGTTGCAGTATGACACACAAACATTCGAGCGACAATTCTTTCGGGCTCTGCATGAGTTTCGCCACGCACATTTCTAGTATCGGTGGCACCAAGACGTTCACTTTTAAAAGTTCGCACATAAATCTAGAATCAAAGGTGGTGAACAACGTTTGTTTAAGACTGTTATTTCACCGTGATATTATTTTATATCATCGGGTGTGGTGCGTGTACCTGCAGGTTGCCACTGAACGCCTTCTATGAACTATTTCGTTTTGATCGAATTCCGATTGGAGTCGACTCTTAATTTTCTGTAACGTTACATCTATATTGTTTAATAAATCGATAGTGAAATTGCTTATTGAATAATCTTAATCAAATGTCATTTATACTTTATCCTTGCAAGACTCTATATCGTTCCGGTCCTTAGCTACCATACGTTTTCGGGTGTACATCGATTCGAACGCGTCTTGACACATTTTGATCAACATTGTTCTGAACGAGATCTGCGTTTTTTTGTCTTCCGAATTGACTTTGGTGTTTTTCATCACGGAGCAAACATGTGCGTATTGAGGTGTGAGCATCGGATTGTCTACAGCCTATACAATTTAGAAGTAATAAATAACTGTCGACTCTTCTCTTAGACGATAGAGTATATAGTACAAACATGTATTATACAACTATATATTATGATTGGGTAAATGTATTTTAATTTTCCACTTAAATACCTTTTGGAATAGAACTTCAACACTTCTTAACAGGCATTCATTCGTTTTTATCGGCAGCGAAATAATGCTATTCGTCGATGGAATCATATTTTCTGGTGTCATTTTGTCGACGATGGACCGATATTTCTCCTGGATCTCCTTATTATAAGGTAATAAATGTTTAGTCACGATTAGAACTATACTATAAATTGAATATGTAACTTTTCTAATAAAATATATTTTTTTAAGCAAAACAAAAACAATGTTTTTTTTTATGAAATAAATTAGTATTTAATAAAAAATGTAATCAAATTTAAATCATTTAAATCACACTCTTTACGTATGCAATAAATATCTCAAATAAAATACAAATTATCATTACAAATTAATTTTTTATTATATTTCTTATTATTATTTTAAAATATTTTTGACTGCGTCTGTCTTAATAACAAATCTTAAGGGAGACCCAGACCCCTTTCCATTTTTTACTTGCAAATTTTTAAAATTTAAATTACCTATTCAAAATATTAAAAAATAAATGTTTTCCCTTTTGTAGTTACACAATAAATTATAGTTTGTTCGATGTAGTTTACTTGTATTTCAGTATTTTTTCCATCAGAAGTCAGACAACTCCTCTTATTTTTGTTCTCTAAGCTTACGCATACCGATGAGGTTTTTCCCTTAACCTCTTCACCTAATCTTATTGGTGATGAATGACTAAGATCGGTGGTTTTTGTACATTTTGCCAGCTCGTTATTTTTGCGCTCATCGTTCTAAAAGAAATATATAGTTATAATCTGACCAAAAGTATTATACCTTAATATTAATTATTTAATTAATTAAATTATTAATACTAATTATTTGATAAAATTATATTTTAATACTTTTTGAATTTGAGTTATTGATTTACTCTTGATCGGTTCGTTTTGTCTTTGAGTGTTCTTCTGATAAAGACAATGTAAATATATTAACATAAATTATTTTATAATAGAATTTGTTAAATAGTTTTACTGATGTACATCATTATTTGTAAATAAAAAATACAGTTTCTTACTATGGGCAATACTGGAGATATGTTTTCGACATACGTGGATTGCTTAATTTCTGGTCTTCCCGCGTTCGATTTTATAATAGTGTTGCACATTCCCTGTACGGTACGAGAATTCCGAGGTATCCAGTTATTGTTTTTTAGCTCTATGATATCTAGTATCATGAACCGTATTCTTGTAGGTATTCTTGTTTTATATGCCGTCGACATGTATTCGTTTAATTTTTTGAAAGTAACCTTCTATAATAAATTTGATAAGACAAATATAAATAATAAAACGGTATACATTTTATGTGGGCATTTAAACGTCAATAGTCAATAGTTGGACATAGAATTTTTACTCGATTAAATTCAATTATGATAACATTATTATGATTACATTATTTAGTGTTTTCCCAGCATATTTTAATATGTTACACGCGCATTCGAGTGTCTCTTCGTTTGGCGATTTCAAAAGGTGTAACATACACGTTTCCAGGGTTTGACTCGTTATTATTTGTACTTTAAAAAGTTCACACATAAACCTGAAAATTAATACAAATATTGTTTAAAATCAAAATGATTCGTATTACTCTTTAGTTCGTTAATACCAGCAATTTCCAACGGATCTTTTTCTGTGGATCCTTTCGTCTTGGTCATACTGTGACTGCAGTTGTTTCTTCACATCCTGTAATATTTTGATTGCATTGTTTAATATACGTATCGTCAATAATATTTTGGTGAATAAAAGCAATATTTTTGTTATTTAAATGCGATAAATTTGGTTTACTTGATCATTGCAATCGTTTACGTCTTTGAGGCTTTTCGCTAAGCTCTGTTCATGCACATGCATTAGCTCGAATCTGCCTTGACAGCACTTGGTTAATAACTTTTTGAACGAAGTTTTTGTCGTTTTGTTTTTTGATTTATTCTCTTTGTTATTCAACGCTGTGCAAACGTATGCGTATTGTGGGGTAAAATTTGGTTCATCAATGGCCTATCGTGATGAAAAACGAAACAATTATATTGTTTGCCATTGTGCACTCTGATGATCCACAATAGATTCAATAGTAAAATAACGTATGCGTTTGTTGATTATACTTGATTTTTTAAAATACCTTTTGAAACAAAATGTCTATGACCTTCTTCAGATGATCGTCTGTTTCAATTGGTAACGATACAATACTGTCCGTCAACAGGGTCATGTTTTCAGGAGAAATCTTGTTAAGAATCGATAAAAAATTCTTTCTTATTTCCTTGTAGAACAAAAATAAAAAATTGTTAGTTATTCACGTGGAACTATATTACAAACATATGATATTGAGTATGAACTGCAATCTTGCGTAATCAGTGGGAAAACTTGTATTAATTTATTCTTTACTTCTATCTTTGGATCTTTATCGCCCGACGAATGACAGTCACTTGAAGTTTTTGCCCTTAAAAATGGCGGAACCCATGCGTTTTCACTCGTATTAAGTTCACTTGCGGTGTTTTTCGACAGATAATAATGGACAACTTTCCTTTTCGTTGTTGCCACGCATTGGTTCGCATTGTCCACAGGTGACGTAGTAGTCTAAAATCAGTAATTTCTTCAATATAAGGTTGTTTTAATATTGTCATTTGTTTACCGTTGGCAATATTCTGGGTTGATGTGTTGGACGTTCTCCGAATACCTTCGGAAACGAAGTCCATTCCGGACACTTCGGCTGACGTCCACTTACGTTTCTTTGGGTTATACGTTCATTTGCGTCTATTTTCTTCGATTGGCTGCTCAATGCTCCAGCGTCTAAATTGCAATTGTAAACGAATGATATTCTCACGTTCTCATTATTCTGTGAAAATATTACTAAAAATATTTACCGTTGAATTTCCCAAAATTGCTCATCTTTCGTTTTTCTTGTAGACCAAAAAGCAAAACTAATAGAATTGAATAGAATAGTACAAAGTAATCGTCGATTTCTTTTAAAAAAGTAGTAAGTATATTAATGATTTAATATTTTCAAAGTATACAAATTAAGTCTGACCTAAAAATTTGACTTGAAATTATAAACTCTGTAATATTTTACGTTAGTTGTAGGTAAACTGTTGTGACTTGTAAATTTCGCATGGCAACTGAACTAGTATTATAACTGCAATATCAGCCACGATTTGTAAATCGAATTCATAGGTAATACTAAAATACGTGAAAGTTTAAACACTTTCATGAATGAAGGTGCGTTTTGCTTTTAAGGTACATATATCGTTCAAATATGAAATCAAATAAGAATTACGATGAATCACACGATGCCTTCTGTGTGCTTTTTATAGGTGCACACGTTAAAAATGAGTGCTATTCTTGTATTTTGAATTAATCAGCTATTTAACCGTTAGATTTTCTTAAGGAAATCGCAGTTTAGGGTCCTGCCAAGCCCTCCAACATCAGGCCAATTCAGACATTTCATTCATTAGCGTTGAGGTACTTACCAATCGCCCTCCCCCCCCCCTGGACATTGTTGAATGTATTTACAATAATTAATGTTATGGGTTATTTAAGTGGGTAAAAATTAGAAGTTTAAGCAAGCGAAACGATCGAAAAATTTTGATCCACCAATTTATTTATAATCTGTACACTGTCAAAAAGAACCTATGATTTGAGTTCAAATTTCGCCCCCCCCCTGAAAGAAGAGCTGAATACGCCCCTGTTGTATTAACTAATGGGATATCTGTCATAAAATAATAAGAAAATATTTAGTTTTTAATATATGCCCACTGTGCATTGGAGGTTTCAATACATCCCAGAAACAAACATTTTAAGTAGTACCATCAACGTAACTTTTTAATATGTATACAATGTATCTGTTCTGTTTAAATAAAACAAACATTTAACACTCATCCCGGCGATATAACTAGGTATTATATGATAGTACAGACCTACAATGTTATAAAATATATGTCACAGGGTTGTTACATTATGTAACATAACGTAACTTACATTATTGTGATTAGTAGGCTTAGGGACTTATAGCTCTAAAAAATACACAAATATGCATGCAAATATGCTTCTAAAATCATTAAAATATGCATTATAATATGCATTTATATGCATTAAAAAAAAAAAAAATGTCCACTAAATCTTAGTTAATTTCACTTTTAACTTTAAAAAGTTATTAGTTAAAATTTATATCTAATAATTAATAAAAAATAAGTTAAAAATTATTAATCAAGGATACAACTTTTATTATTGAATATGCATCAACTAAATTTGAAAAAATAAATAACTTTGCTACTTAAATAACACAAATGTTTTATATATATAAAAAAAAAAATACGTTCTGTGTAAAAATTACATCATTAATTCTGCTTCATTTTTAGTTTCTTGAAAGTTACATTGTACAATTAAATGCTTTCTTATGTTTTCGAATGTAAATCTCCGACGATTACTGGACAATAAATTTTTGTAAATTGAGAAACTACGTTCAACGTCTACAGAAGTAATTGGAGCATAATTAAAGTATGCCAAATCATCATTTGTCATATCTTCAGAAAACCTTTCAAATTTTCCACTACACCACTTCACAAGGTGGCATTTATCCAAGTCACCCATCTTTTTAATATGGGATCTGGTGGCAACGGAATATCATTGTTTGTTATATTTAAAAATGTTTTAATACGTATAGGTGATTTTCGAAACACTTTTTTAACTGAGGCTACTACTTTATCAACATCTGAAAATTCACCACGAATTTTTTCGGCAATTCTTTGAAATGCATGAGCAAGGCAAGTTAAATGTATGCATTTAGAGTAAAGGGTATTTATACATTTACCCGCCTTCATCATATACGGGGCAGCATCACTTAAAAACAATAAAACATTATCATGCTGAACTCCCTCGGGCCATAATATTCCCATTGCTTTGTCAAATAAGTTAAATATAGTTGAATGATTAGTTTTCTCTAATTCTTCGCAATGCAATAAAAAAATTTCCCCTGCCCTATCAATTTCCAGTGTTCCTATTACAACACTTGCCACAAAACGTCCGGTGACATCCGTAGTCTCATTAACGGGTTTATAGTATTCTTTATAGTTAATCCTTACACAAAAATTATAACGAGATATGAGAGGTAGTTTGCAGATAGCATATTACTATGTATTAAGTCCTATTAATACATTTTTTTTTTCAACCGGTTGAAATATGTAATATTAATGTATATGTAATATGTATCTATAGTTTTTAGTTTGAAATTTTAAATTTTTGCCAAAATATGCAAAATAAACATAAAAATGTTAAAATATGCACTCTCCTGCAAAATCTATCAAATATGCAAAAATATGCAAATTCAAATTTTAGATCTGATATCGTGGCACCGAGAAATGAATTTATTTCGCACTCTGCTATATTTAACAATAATTAAAAAAAGTATGCAAACGCTAGAAGTCCCTAAGCCTAGTGATTAGTAATACGTACCAGCATCATTATCGATGTTTCAGTTTTTGACAAAACTATTAATGTACTATTTTAAAATAGTTTTACTCTCTATAAAATAACACTATTGATTTTACCCATAAGCTAGTATTTTTAACTCTAGCGGCTAGCCGACGTATACGTCGACTGACTGTGGTAAACTGGCGATTTAGTGCATAGTGATTACTAATTATTGAGTGTATCAAAACAATTATTTATAAGAGTAATGTCCGGATGCATACTATTTAATGTATCACATCATAAGACAGTTATAGATATTATAATATTATAAGAAATATTACCATCATACTTTATTATACATTTATTATTTAAAAAAAAAAAAGAACCGAATGGGCCTCGCTCTGCTGTACAGTTAGGGGTGGAGTGTACCTCGTTTATAGGATAGGTCATTATAATGGATTTGTTAAATTTGAATTCAATGATAGGTATCATTGTATACGAAAAACGATTCTGAACGAAGATGATATGTTTGTCTAGAATATAATATAATGTTATTTATAAATATTGTAATAAGTATATTTTATTTTGAAACGAAAAATTTAGAAAAATCGAAAATTTAAATTGTCTATAAATAAGTCAAAATATGACAAAATACTTTGAAATCTTAACCATGTATAGAAAACTTCAATATAAAGATTTGGTGAAAATTTCAAATTGTTGCGGTTTTTCGTTTTTGAGTTAGAGCATTTTATAAATACCGATATCATTTGTCAGTCTAGAATATTATACATTATATTATATTTTACATGTAATTTTATGTCAATATTCGCTGTTCAATCGCTTATAAAAAAAAATTGTGCCTATGGATTTTAATTATTTTTGAATGACATTAAGAAAAAAATATGACATAAAGGAAATACCAATCTTAACAGCTGGTAGAAATTTAAAAAATCTGCGACTTATACTTTTTTAATTATAACAAATATTTAAAATCGTTCGAGGATAAATCGTTATTTTATGCAATTTCGTAAATATTTAAATTTCAAACAGTCATAACATTTTTTCCTCTAAGTCCGGTAGAATTTTTTTTTAAAGATTTTTGAAGAGTAGCTTATAGATAACCTAGAGTTAAAATATTCGATTTTTTTACATTTTATTTTTATAATCGGTGATAAAAAAAATTTGGCTTCTACAAAATACTTGAAAATTTAATAGAAGATTCCACAGAAGTAGTTCTTAATGTCATTAAAAAATTATTAAAATCCATAGGCACAACTTTTTTTATAAGCGTTTGAACAGCGAATATTGACATAAAATTACATGTAAAATATAATATAATGTATAATATTCTAGACTGACAAACTATATCGCTGAATGCAACTGCCAACCCATCCTTATTGAAAAATATTTTTATCGTTTCAAAATAAAATATACTTTTTACAATATTTATAAATAACAATGTATTATATCCTAGACAAACATATTAACTCCGTTCAGAATCGTTATTCGTATACAATGATATCTATCATTGCATTCAAATTTAACAAATTCATTGTAATAATAACCTATCCTATAAACGAGGTGCACTCCACCCCCAACTATACAGCAGAGCGAGTCCCATCCGGTTCTTTTTTAAATTTCATTTCACAGTTTTTCGTTTTATAGAATTAATTTGTATTCGTACAGTAAAATAATGTAAAAGTAATAAAAATAATTAATATTTATAATTATTTTCTATTTATAGCGCGATAATATTGTAATATTGTTATTTTCCAATTTTCTAATAACGACTAACAAGCCAACAATGACAATAAGATAATTATTTCAATTAGATATACATGTAAAAGCATATCGGAAAAATAAATTTAGAATACTTTTATTGTTAAACATTGTAGAGATTACATAAAAAATTAGTAGAGATGAGAATTTTGTCTTTGTTACTGAGTCTCTGAATTGTGGCACACTAGTTCAACTCATTGAGTTCACCTAAAATAATCAACTCTTTGAATAAACTTTCTCACAAACTAATTAGCCCTACAAATTAGAAACTTTAAAAAATCCCAGAAATGATGGACAAAGTCGTATACGTTTGCATACAGAATTGGCCTACATGCATAAAGTATTTAGGTTTGTATATTATTAATCTCGATTTTCTTATCGTTGTTTACTTAATCAATGCCTATAATGAAAAATACCTTGTAAGTTTAAAGTACATATTTTAGGAAATATATATATATATATATATATAAACGTCATCGCAATAAAATAAACTCAAAGTTAAAAAAAAAATTTGCAAATTTATTATAAATTCAAATAAATATATTTATATATACAAACAAATAAATGACGTTGTATAATTTAGATAAACATTTTTTTTATTTATTAATATTGTATAAATTATTTAATACAAGCAAAAAAAAGTTTTCAGAGTTATAAAAAAATGAAATAAATATATATTTATGAACATAAATACATAATAATGAAGTTATAAAACTAGTTGATAGAAAAATGAAATGATATAAAAAAATTATGCAATACGTTTTACAATTGCAGCATTAACCTTTAACACATAATCGAACACCATTGGCTCGTTCAGCGAGTTTTCCTGTGGGACGTCAGACCGGTTCTCCTTTTGCTCATGATAGCCGTCGAAATAACGGTTTTTGATGCACACATGTTTTTTAGGTGACACTCGAATTGCCTCCCAAAGTTAGGTAGTAACCTTTTTTCACTCGAATTGCCTCCGAGTGTTTTCGGAGGGAATTAGAGTATACCCAAGCCGTCTACTCGAATTGCCTCCCATAGTATACCTAGAGTACTAATTAATATATAGATAGTTGACGTGTAAGTAGGTACTATCGATTATTTTATCGACTTCCGTAATGTTCAAAAATATTATTTTTATGACAAACAGTATTTCCCAGACAGATTAATTTGTCGAATGCAATAATCTTGTTGATAACTGATTATCAGTTAAAGATTAGTTGACTATCGTATTCAATACCACTAGTTAAGTTTCTTTTGCTCAACCGTTACGTATATAAGCTAATAACGTTAAAACACATTTATTTAATACGTACATACACAATATTGAACTTTTTATAAAAATGAATGTGATTAGTGAAAAAGGAAAAACAATCTTAGTTATGGATTATTTTTAAAAATATCGAAATAGAGAAATCGATTCCTATGCAAAAAAGTCACTACCTAAAATAAGAGACCTTTTAAAAAAAAATTCACTGGAGGCAATTCGAGTAACCTTTTTTAAAAAGAATTCACGAGAGGCAATTCGAGGGTCAGATGGGAGGCAATTCGTGTGCGCCGGTTTTTTACACCAGTAAATAATTCTAAAAATTCTGTTTGTGAAGTTTATTAAATGTTGGATACCCCCTGAGAAATCGCCCAAAAAACGCCACTGCTTAACAAACTATACGGGTTTTACACTAAACTAGTGACAAATTTAAGCAATAATGAGGCATGATGTATAATATAATAATAAAAAAGTAATTTAAAAAGTTAAATATGATTCGTCTTGTTAAAAACTTAAGCTTGATCAAGAAAAATCCCTGATGCCTTTTAATTGCTATCAAATGCATCATAAATATATATTGGTGCGTTGTATAATGTATTTTCTGTACAAAACTTTGGTCTGAAACCGAACTGAGTACCATCCAAAATAAAATAAACACAAGGTTGAAAAAAATTTACAAAGTTTTAGATCTTTAAATAAATATATTTATACATAGACAAATTAATGATGTTATGTATCTTAAATAAATATGTAAAACCTATAACATAAACAATATGTTTTACAACATTAAACAATTTTTTAAAGTTATAAAAAAATGAAATATACATATTTATCACATTGATTAATATGAAAGAAATACGTTATATAACTGAAATATAAAAATGAAATTTACAACAACTTATACAATACGTTTAACAAAAGCAGTAACATTGAACACACACTCAAACACCATCTGGTCGTTCTCCTTTTCCTGTGGGACGTCGGAGCGGTTCTCCTGTTGCCCACGATAGCCATCGGGATAGCGGTCTCTGATGCACACCGGCCTCGGAGATCGCACCACGTGGTTCACACCGAACGATTTACCGTATGCGTACGGCATATAGCGTACGTTACGTTTGGTGCGCACCGGACCGATGCCACCCCCGCTATCGCCGCTGCCACCCCTGCCGTAACCGTTTCTCCTGGAGTTACCGGAGACCATCCCCTCGGGCCAGATATCCACGCCGTGTGCGACTCTTACGTGTTTCGCGAGCGACTTCGCTTCACCCTCGAAACGGCCGCACACGCCACACATGGCTTCCCTGGCGTCGGGATGTTCCAATGCAACGTGCCGGTCGAAAGCGGACCGGTTGGGTGAAAGACGGCCGCACAGCTCGCAGGTGTAAGGGACGCGCTCGTGGCCGGACGTGACATGATGCGACCGGTGCGCCGCGCTCGCGAACACCGTTGAAAAACGTCTTCCGCAATGAGCCACGTTGCACCTAAGACGAATATCATCATCATGCACATCGCGTACGTGCCTCCACAGCGTCACCTTGTTGCGGCTGTACGCCAGGCATCGTTTGCATTTTTCGATTGCTAACCGATCAGTGGATACCGCGTCCGACGTTCCATTCCCCTCTACAACAAGATTAGTGCCCATCGGCGTCAAGACATTTCTCATGGTACGTTCCATCTGTAAAAAAAAAAAATACCCCTAGTTATAGCATTACGTATTTCGCAGTAAACCGTGGCGAAGAGTTGATTATCATGCAACGAGACACATAGTGGTTGGAGACTTGGAATATTCTAACTTTATAATGCCTACAAGTGGTTTTGAAATAAGCGATCTGTGTAGATATAAGAGAACTAATCTACAAGTGTTGACCTATACATTGGACTTATTGATCTACGAAAAATGATATATTTTTTTTATAAATATGTATCTTAAGTGATAATTTCACCTTTTCCATCGTATGATCCATATATATACTAGTCCAGGGTTATATATACTTATACTTATACTTATGATTAATGAATGTTATTAATGGTTTTTAAATGTTAAAAATCAAATTTATGCATTATTTTAGAAAAAAGTCTTATATTTATACATTTTAAAATAGTAAATTTAATTTTGTATTTGTTTTATAATAATATTTTCAATAAGTAATTAATCAGAATAAAGGTTTTTACATTTATACAATTAATATAATTGATTTAAAGATATTTAAAATAAATTATATGGTTGTTTTTACTTTTTCAATATTTTACTTTAATTAAAATAATCATATTAAAAACAAAATTTACATTTTTAACATTTATAATACATATATTTATATCAGGGGTGGATTCAAAGCTTGACTAATACGGAGGAGGGCATAATTTTGAGTATTATATCTAAAAAATGGATTGATTACCACGTAACCCCCCCAACCATATAATGCCTCTGATATATAAATATAACCAGATTCAGTATCCTTAAAATAGGAAAATTATTTTGTCATACTACACCTTATATTGCACATCTAGAAGAATAATGACACGAAATAATAATTGTACAGAACAGGTAGTATTCAAAATAGCTAAAAATTACGATCCAGTTATCTTATGTGGTTTGAAAGTGCAATCAAATAAAAATACTTATCCTAGTTAGTCGGATCTTTATTAAAATATTATATTACATTCACAAGTGTGAAACGACTTAACTACTTCTTGATCTTAATTATATCAAATTTTGAGTTCTGTCATTCTTCTTCTGGGTGTGCGATATATGATTCATAGGCGGATATTTGGTCTTATCTTCAGGCATTGACATAGGTCAAGAGGTTTATATGTTCGAGCACCTTTCATTGCCAAAATCTCAGTTGGTAATAATAAAATTCATTATTACCTTAATTTATCAATTCCCGTTCCTATCATGGGTTATCTTTACTTACGGCATTATCTTAAGGAATTTTAGTTTTAAAATGCACTTGATATTATAAGATTATATAAAACCAAGAGAGATTTCAATTCATAAGAGTCTTACGGGGAGTTCTAAGAGAGGGACCGAGTCAAATACCTTTCCTCTATCCGCCTATAATAAATCTAAATCAAACTTATAAAAAATAAAATATTGAATATTGTTACTATATTACTGTGTGTGGTATGCTTTAGCTATTAAATGCGTTGTATTGATATTCCAGCAAAAAACTTGAACACAATTTTAAAATCCTAGGACTTTAAGTATGGGTTTGGGATAGTTGATGTTCACTCAACAAAAGATTGACGGGTTGTGAGAACTATTGGCATTCAATTCTTTACAACAAAGTTTTTTGTTCGTTGCCAACGAAATAACAATTTTTGTGTTTATATTGTAATAGCCAGGATATTTTGCATAACAACCGTATACAATTAAAAATAAATCAAACTGCGAGAATCAGAATTATTATGCATGATGGTAGTATATTTTTTCTTTATACTTTGATTATATACACATCGTAGGGGTGGAAGTCAAATTACTCAATCCCCTCTTGGCCTTTTCTTTTCTTCAAATGTTCGTTAAGTATGTTTTATATCATACTTGGAAAATACATAAATGTGAACATATGTATGATGACTGCACTCTGATTGAAGTATCAACTATACATAGATTTCCATTGAAAACCACCCCAGAAATTGTTGATCGGATCATTTTTACTAGTTAAAATCTTGTTGATATACATAAAAAAAAATAAATAAATAAATAAAAAACACACATCATGTTAAAAATAATACATTTCTAGTTTCAAGATTATGTACGGGTACTAAAATACATAATCAGGTTATTATTGCATAATAGTTTATAATAATATAAATAATATAAAAAAGGATAAATTATGTTATATGAAATAATTTAATGCCATTTTCGTTAACTTTATCAATTATATCTAATAAAAATAATAAAATTCAGTAATTTCTAAATTTCTAAACAAAAAATAAAAATTGATTTTACTTTTTACATTTAAAAGTTAAGTATAGGAGGTACATAATACATACTACCTAACAATGTAAGTGTTGTTGTCACATTTTAGAAATTTAATTTAACAATTATTTGATCATGATTATTTTTTAATATTTACTTAATTAATAATTTGTTAATATTTATTATTTTAATAACTTACCAATACTACCATTGGATACACTTGAATCAATTTTATCTTCCATAATAAGATTTGTTACATTGAACATAGTTTTCAGTGTTTCAGTGATGTATCAACTAATGCATTGGCTTCATCAGGTTCAAAATTACATTTATCATCTAAAATTGAAAAATTATTTAAATATCGTAATGTAAGGAGATGGAACAAGTACTTAATTAACATTTTATTAAATTTAACAATTATTTGATCGACTATTTTCTAATATTTATTTAATTAATAATTTGTTAATATTTATTATTTTTATAACTTACCAATACTATCATTGGATACACTTGAATCAATTTTATCTGCCATAATAAGATTTTTAACATTGGACATAGTTTTCAGTGATATATCAACTAATGCATTGGCTTCATCAGATTCAACATTACATTTATCATCTAAAATTGAAAAATTATTTAAATACCGTAATGTAAGGAGATGGAACAAGTACTTAATTAACATTTTATTAAATTTAACAATAATTTGATTAGGTATGAATTTAACTATTTAAGACCATTTTATAAAGCTTACATATTTAATTAATAATTTGTTAATATTATATTCATAACTTACCAAACATATAATTTGATAAACTTGAATAGATTTTTTCGACTGCAACAAGATCTTTTATTTCGTTTAAAACTAAAACCATAAAAATATATAATTATACTATGATAGAGTTAAATACTTATAATAAAACTATTGACCTATAATTTTAATAAGTCAGTGGATAAAACTTACCATTGGTGTCAGATTTCAATGTACTTGGCGTATTTGAAAGTTTTGAATTTTTTGAAAACGTGTCCTTTAACTTAAAACATTTATCGCTTGCATTCAAAAGCAACAATCTTTTCTTTTCACGGGCTTTTTCAGCTCCGCCCTTTCGTTTACCGGACATGACACAATAGTAATGTTACAAACTTACTATTATTATAGTCTTATAATAATGTAGGTATTGAGCAATGAGCACGTCACACCATAGATTAGTATATATCGTCACACGTCGAAAAATATTAAGATGTGCGAGTGCAACTCCAATAGACCAATTACGTAATTGCTATTTAATATTGTCAATCATTAATATTGTGGTGGGCCAGCATCGTCATGGCATATTAGTGTACGATATTACGATAACGTTAAAAACCCAGTTTATTTTTAGATTTGTTGACCATAAATGATAGTTATATTTACGATTAAAAATCATGGCCATAGAATACAGATTAATCATAGCTATTTCTTTTTATAGTAGACAGGTATATTAGTTTTATACTGATAAATTCTATAATCATAAAATATTCATAACTAAACTTGACCAAAAAAAAAAAAAATCATTTGTGGAAATATAATTTTACCGAGGCCCATTATTTAATATTTGCCGGCCCCGGTAGCCCCAAAAAAAGTCCAGGGGCAGCATATGCTGCCTCTTCTGCACCCGTCCGCACGCCTATGATTATTAACAAGTCAAACAGGAGAAATTATGATATTATATGATAATTTTTTCTAATTAAATTTAAAAATGATATGAAAAGTTTACAAAAATAATATGTACACATATAAATTAAAATAAATATAACAGGGCCTGTTCTACATTTTTATTCTGTGCACGCCTCTGCTCGTTTACTATTAGCATGGCCATTTACATTCTTTATACATTTTGGTCCTAAATAAAAGTTTTAATAATGTTTATTTTGATCACCTTATTTCATAAGTCTTTAAGTCTGAAATCATTTTTTTTTTTTAATTTTATTCAATTACACAGAAATAAATATATAAATAATAATTATAATGTTTGTATAATTTTCAAAATAATACATAATGAAAAAACATTTAAAGTTTAATGAAAATGTTAAGTTAATAATTTTAAACAACAAATAATTATTTATTTTTAAATTTTTTTAATTTATCTGCATTTTGTAAATCTTATTTTTTACTTGAATTGTTATTAAATAGGTAAATAATACAAATCTGGTATATATATATATATATATATATATATATAAACATTGTAAATGGACTAAATATTAGCTCAAGTATATGAAATGAGTTTGACCGAAAAGATTCAGACTGGTTAAAATTATTTATAACTATAAATATACATTTTTTTTTTCTGTTTTAATAAGAGGAACATTTTTGTAAATGCATCTAAACACACTTTTGTAATTTATATTAATAATTTTGTTGGTGATTTTAGTCTTCTTGAATGGCTAATATAGTCATATAACTATATATGTTTATATAGTATATAAACTATATATGTTTATATCTGAATTATAATGGTTTATTTTATTTTAATAATTCGTCATAAAATAGGTACTCGAATTATTATGTTATAAATTCCTACATGATAAATATTAAATATCAAACCCTTTGTCACTATGTGTTTCACCTAGTTTTTCAAATAATTAATTTTATTGTTAAACAAGTATACTTATAAGACAACCATGTATTTATTTTAGCCAAGTACCAGAAAGTTAAATTTCACGTTGGTACATTCAAGTTTTGAGCAATTAAAAAATATTTATAATACTCGAATGAAGCAAGAATTTTTTGTTGAAAATTGGAAGTTATTATTCATTAATGAATACTTCTGATTTAATTATAATCATAACGTTACTTATTATAAAATATAATAAGACGGATACTAAATTTCTCTACGTACATACTGTACAAATTTGGAATCTCTAGTCCCTACGATAAAATTTTTACCTAAAAATGTTTATTGACATTCGTTGCGAATAGACGTGTTTTTATGAGCTCCCGCGAGATTGACTTTTTCGTCGGGAAAAAGTGAAGAGTTTTTTACGCCGAAGATACCGGAGGATTCGTCTTGAGAAATCGTGTGCACCTGTACAGATCCCAAGAAAATCGGACCAAGGGTTGAGAAGTTACGGCGACATAAGGGATACATCAGGTCAGAGATTTATTTTTCCGTAGTTACGGGTACTCACAGGGGGATCACTCCTCTCTGGACGGTCCTTTACTCTCGTAATTTACAGGGAGGGTAGCCAGGGTTGTCCCCTACCGTTTGAGACTAGTTTCAACTCCGTGGGCTTAAATACGCACCCTCGAGGGCGGTTTAAACATCCGAAATTTGACTTTTTAAACAAAAAATTCGTTTTTTGTCGAGAATCAACAAACTCGTTAGCAACCCGCGTTGCTAGCCGGTTATTAGTCTCGATAATTTTTCTAAGTCCGAATTTTAATATTTCTGTTGTTGGTCTACGTTGCTAACTAGAAATCAACAAGTCATAATTATCTTTTCGAAAATTTTTCTAAGTCCGAAAAATAACAATCGCGTAGATATTTCGTGTTGCTAACAGGCAATCAACAAGTATTCGATTAATTCCGAAATAATTCTAAGTCCCGACAATTCGGTTGTTAACGACGACAACATAATCAATAAAGAAATATTTTAAAGTCCGAAACCACAAATTAACTTAAATCCGTCCAGATAGGGTTGGTATATGGGGTTTGGAGGATTTTAACATTATAGCACAACAAGCAACTATTGAAAATGGATGAAAGAGATAAACAGGGTACGTCAAAAGTGACAAAGCCCAGAAAGACAACAACAATTAAGAAAAACAAAGAACCCGTACCTACTCAACAATCGGAGTCGGATAGTGAATCCGGTAATGAAATGGAGCGGGCACTTGAGAACGCTATAAGAAAACAACAATTGGAAAAACGAAAAGAAAAAGAAAAAGAAAAAGAAAGAGAAGCAGAAAGAGAAAGAGAAAAACAAAAACAAAAACAAAGAGAAGTTTTAAAATCAAATTGCTGCGAAAAATGCACAAAATGCGTTAAAGAGACAAACGATACTATGATAAATATTTGTACAGTTATAACTAATCTGCAAGACCTTCACAATCAGATTACTTATAAACATGGAGTTGATAACACTACAATGGCAAAACTTGGAGAATCAATAATTTATCTAGAAAACCTAAAACAGAAGAATATAAGAAAGGAAACGGATGATTTAGAGATACTAAAAATGAAATTCGACCAAATGGAGAAAAATATGGAAACATTGATTTCTAATAAAATTGAATCCATCATCTCTAATTCACGCGATGAAGCAAGGGATCTTAAGAATACCATAGAGAAACTTAACAGAACCAAACAAGTGAAAAATACAGAACCTCGGACGATCAAATCCCGCTTGGGATCTAGACCTAGACCGCCAAGTAGAGTTGAACCAGAGAATAATAATAAAGAAGATGGTTTTGTTTTAGTTACAAGAAAAACTAACAAAAAACAACGTTCTAAAAAGCTTATTGAAAAAGCAAAAAATGAAACACCGGAACTAGGATATATTGTCAAGAACACAGGGAGTAAGACATCTCTGGAACTAAAGAAACAAGCTTATTCAGAGATACTAAAAAATAATCCGAGACCAAATATAGTAATGACAAATACTATTAAAAGAACAGGAGACATTTACATTAAACCTGCCGATCGAAATACAAGAGAAGCTTTGCTCAAAAGTAATCTCGAGGTAGTTGAACAAAAAACATTGAAACCAAAGTTATTGGTATACAATGTTGATAGTGAGTTAACCGGAGTAGAAGTTGTGGAGGATCTCATTAACCTCAACTCCGAACTTAGAGATACTGACAAAGAAAAATATAATGCAATCAATAAAAGATCGCCCCAGGGACAAATATCTTCCAGAAAAGTATCCTGGTTACTGGAAGTCCACCCGAGCATATATAAAAAACTTGTCAACGGACGATTCTACATCGGTATGTCGTATTGTAGAATCCTACCCTATGACCAAGTTACCAGGTGTTTCATATGTCAAAGGTATGGACATATTGCAAAATACTGCCCGACTAACATACAGACATGCATGATATGTTCGACACAGGAAAAGAACCACGATTGGAAAAACTGTAGTTTAAATCCAAAATGTGTGAACTGTGGTAAAAATGAGCCATCGAATCACCTTGATTGCCCCTCACGCATGAGAGCAATTATACAAAGGTGCAGAAAGACAAGTTATGGCACAAATTCATCATGAATAATTTAAAAATAATACAAATAAACGCAGCGAGGAGTCAAATAGTAAATGACGAACTCCTGCATTATAGTACCATTAACAAAATAGACATAATACTAATACAAGAACCCTACACTAGAAATCATAAACTCGTTGGATTGGAAATTAATCCATTCAGAGTTATATGTCACAAGGGACAATACATAAAGGGTAGAGAAAGCATTACTACATGGACAGCTATCGTGGTGTTAAACCCAAAATTAGAAATAGTAGCACTACAACAATATATGAATAAACATTTCGCGATTGCCAATATCGGAATAAATGGAACAAACGTCGTACTTATATCAGCGTACTTCCAATTCAGAGAACCCACTATTCGATTTACCACGGAATTAACAAACATCATAGAAAAAATAGGTCTCGACAAATCAATCATAATATGTGCAGATGTAAATGCGTTCTCTACAATGTGGGGAAGCAAAAACACCGATCACAGAGGAATTTTTGTCGAAGATTTTATAACAAGAGAAAATTTAAAAATAGAGAACCAAATTCACACAATCCTACTTACTTAGGACCTAGAGGAAACACTTGGATCGACATAACATTAACCAACTTGTTGACAGATCGTATAAAAGAATGGAAAGTAATAGAACAACAAACCACAAGCGACCATAACATTATAAGTTTTACATTGCACATAGAATCAAACACTAATGCAAACAATAATACAAACCAGAGACAAAAAAGATATAATGTTAAAAAAGCAAAATGGGATATATTCACAAAAACCCTTCAGAAAGAGACTAATAAAAATGAAATCACAGGAGATATAAACAATATGATCAAACAATTAACAAAAAATCTGACCGTATCGGCCGACAACTCCATACCAAAAACTAAAAGAAATTTAAAGATTAAACCTCAATGGTGGACACCCGAATTGGACGAAAAAAGAAGATATATGAGGAAAAAACAAAGACTGTACATTAAAAAATGTAACAGTAATAATCCAGAAGAATATAGACAAGCATATAATTTTGCCAGAAACCAGTACACTAGTCAATTACGAAAAGAGAAGTTCAAATCATGGAAAGAATTTACAACCGAAGGAAATAAAGACATTTGGGGGAAAACCTTCAAATGGATTAAAAAGGGTACCATTACACAACATGTACCAACTTCGGTGAGAAAAACCGACGGAAACTTTACCACTACCGTCGGAGAAACATTAAAAGAGATAACAGACACATTAATACCTACAATCGACGGAGAAGATTCCCGAATAGTGATAGAAAGAACGAACTATACACTTGAGCGTAATGTCACTAAAGAAGAAGTGAAAATTGCACTCTGGAGAATGAACCCTAATAAAGCACCAGGATACGATAACCTAACTGGAAAAATTTTGAAAAAAGCATGGCATCAAATATCTGATGATCTAACATTGATTATAAACGAATCAATGAAAAATGGAACATTCCCGCAACCATGGAAAAACGCAGAACTAGTGATAATTCCAAAAGGATCCGATAAAGATTTATCACTACCAAAATCTTATAGACCAATTAGTCTATTACCGGTAATGAGTAAAATATATGAACATATATTGTTCATTTTTTGCACATTTTTTTTTTTGTATGTGCACAGCTTTTATATAATACCTTGAAAAATGTAATGTTTATCTTCAATAAACAATAAACGATACGGAGGATGAGGGGGAAGGATGACCCAACCATGGGTGTAGTACCCCCCCTCTTCCGCGCCGTGATTTAACACAAAAAAAAAAAAAAAAAAAAAAAAAGTCCCTACGATAAACATACTTTTTATTCTTTTATAATTTATTTTATAATCTTTGATGTTATAATATATTTTATAGTTCCAATATTATTTGACCAAAACCGTATAAAAACTTAATTGTTTATCGTAATACTGGTAATAACATACAAGGGTTATACGTAATAACCCAGATTTATATTTAAGAAATAGGAGTTCAAAGACATAGGGCTCCATTCGAAACAACTGCAGCGATCTTTACGTCAACGTTTATTTTTATTTTCAAGCTAAACGTTTAATTTCGCCGCCGCGTAATTATGCGGGTGTTAGCAATCTATAGTATTTATAACCAATGATATCCATCATACGTGACCATCATTTCCCCCCAATTTATCTCGTTTATTATCATTAAATAAACGACGCATACATTTTTCGAATATATTTTTGTTTTAAATGTATTTATTGTACAATTCGTTATTTTTATTTATTAATATTAAAATTATTCAATCATAAGAAATTTATATCATAGTATATAAGTTTTTATTTATAAATCGTATGTTATATAAGATTTTATTTACTTCTATAACATACGATTTTATTTATAAATATATACAAAAAAAAAAAAATGTAATCAACGAGGAACTACTAGGTCTATGATCAGTGGCGTAGCTAGAAAAATATTTGGGGAGGGGGAAGGTTGCCTTATAGGGCTTTATGAACTAGGTTCTCGGGGCAGCCATTTACTGTTTCTCTCACCGATAATTCGATTGATCCTACGAACTGTTTGTGGGGGTAATGTCCCGTTACAAGCGTATTCTTCTAATGCTATATACACTTTTTCAGCCGAACACCGACGGGACACTTTGTCAACCTGAAAAGAACAAGAATAATGATGCGACACAGATATCCTGCAAACGATTTTTTTTTTCTTAATCAGAACGTCGATAATGACGTTATGAATAAAATTAATAGTTAAAAAAAAAAAACTTTGAAGACTATGATTTTCCGAACCATTTCATATCTCGGTCCGATTATGTGCAGCAGATCGCACAGGCATTCCAAGCAATGCGCGTCACCCGACCCAAGCAACGCGTTAACGGTTTTCTTCATGGTGTGAGACATCTTGAATCGGTCCAACATGAACAGTCGGCCCATAAACCTGCACGGAACAAAGCACACGCGGTGCACAAGTCAGTCGCAAAAGTGCGAGAAAAATGTCTAGCCTCGACCACACGACGACCGTGTTACCTGCACGTTTCCAGCGTACGGATGCGTACTTTTTTGCTCACGCTGTACGCTTGCGAAGCCGTCGTCGTCGGATCGCTCGTCCGGGGCAAATCGCTAAGTGCGCTGTTGCACGACATTTTCATGTCGTCTCTGAACGCGTCGCACACGACATCCAACCCCGGTTTAGCGGATCCCTTCTCGATCGTCTCGGAACACAAGCCCGCGTACAGATGGCCGTTGGTCGGGTCACGGATGGCCTGCGAACACGTGGTTGGATAAAACGTTTATTAGTTTCGTGTATGGCTGTCGTCGGCCGTGTACCATTTTCACGATGGAATCTGTGATCAGCCCAACGTACGATCGGTCGGCTCGGTCCGCGTGCACCAGGACGTCGAGAAGCTTGTCGGCACACTCGGACACCGTGTGCTCCGTGACGGTCTTCAGCACCGCAGAAGCTTTCCGGACGAACATCTGAAAACGAAAAAAATAAAAAAAAATAGTGTAATCGTTCTGTGGAACGAAGAGACGGTATTATCACCTCGTGTTCTTCAAGATCATCGAATATTGTAACAGCCGGACCAATTGGTTTCGGTGGTGAAACGGCGGAAACTTGCGTCCGATTCGGAGCTTCGACATTTGCACCCGTCATACTGGACTCTAACCGCGTATCGCAGGTGTTCGACTCGTCAGCCCTTTCCGTAATGAATTTCGAATCTTCGGAACATTGATCCGTCACCATTACCACCGATGAACCGTTCGTCGCGCGTGACACCTCATTCGTGTTGTTTTGCACGATGTTCTGCGTGCAAATAAATATTGTTCATTATCATTGTATAAGCATTTTTCATAAATTTCCTCAGTCAACAATAACTAGATTCACACGATATTACCTCGTGATCTCCAATAATCCCGTTCCATGAGCTACGAAATGCTATTACCCATTTAACCGCGACTTACCGAACAAGTGAGACGGTTCTGCTGATCCATGGATTCCGGGATCCGAACCGACAACGACTCGTTTGACGAAATACTTCGACTCCGTCGAATCGACTGGTCTAATACATCCGGGTTCACTTCAAGAATAATCGAATCGTAAGCCGAAACATTTTCCTGTAATTGTAAACGTGTTGCATTAATAAAAGTTTATGTTTTCGCGTGTCATTGAAATTTGGAATGATTACCTTGTAGTTAATTTCGACATCATCATTTTCAGTGGACGGTCTGTTGCTTGATGAAGCTGCAGCCGCGTTAACCGAAAAATCCATACAGTTGACGACTGTTTCGGACACCTTCGGTAAATTTACGTGCACTCCTTCGTCGTTATTCAACTCATATTGTGCAATTTTCTTCTATTACAAGCGTATAAGACACACTTAAGTACAGACGTTTATGTCCAACGAATAATATTTCTTTTTACTAACTTTATGATCTGAATCGATGTGAACCAAGGATTCTTGATCTGCGATTTTTCCATTAACGAAATCATAGTGATTACTGACGAATACTTTTAATGTTTGCAGTAATTCTATTTTGCACGTCTGCATACAAGTCTGATAAAATATAATTTTTATTAAATCTTGTATCTTACGTCATGTACAATATACGAGCAATATTTTACACTATTACCGATTCAATGGGACCCTTGACCGATGAACTATGTGAACCAATTTTGTAGTTCATTTCGATTTCGGTTTGAAAATAGCTGACCTTTAAGATCAATGGTGTCTTAGCTATATTCATTAAATCGTGTATTCTCTCGTTTAATGATATGAACGATTCGGCTTGATCAGTTTCTAAGTCGATTAAAACTATGCCGTTCGATTCATATTTTACCGGTTCACGCATAATTTGTTTGTATAGTTCAATCTGTAGAATATGTGGGTTTAAAATAATTCAATTTTAGATTATATTTATTATGATGTAAAACGTGTGTTAGGTATTTCACTTACATCAGAGTAAATGTCATTATTATGGGCCAATCGGCATGCTTCTTTATTTGAGTATTTACACAACACTCTAAGATTGTGTAAGATATTTTGCTTGCATTCGTTTACACATTTCTAAGAAAATAAAAACATGATACAAACATAATGTATGAAACTATAATCTTTATGAAATACTAATAAGTGTTATGTTAATATGCTTACGGACTCATTTAACCCTTTGACTGTCGCATTTTCCGAGCCTATTACATACCTCACTTCTAACTCGGTTCTTTTGTAGGTAATATTTAGTATCAGTGGTGCATTCATTATTTTTGAAAAGTCACGTAATTGTTCATCAATTGTTCGTTTTCTCATTGTATTCAAACAATAGTTTTTCATTTTTTTGATCAACTCATAGCTGATCGATTGATTTCCGTAAACACTGTCAAGCGAATTCATCATGGTGTATATTACTTTCGTATCAATATTGAAATATTGAAATATAACTGTTTGAAATATTTTTATTGAACTATAAATGCTAAGGGCTAGAAATGTCTTATTTTACAAATTGTAAAAATTAACTGAACGTAATTGATAGATATTTGATGAGGTAAAATACGGTTATCATAGTAATGTCGATATTGTAAATTTAATTGTTTATTGATGTGATTATAGCCACTACATAAATTACTTTTAGTACTATACAAGTATTATACTAATAAGTTTTTAAAGCGGCGAAGCTTCTGCAACGTCCTGGCAGTAGTTGTCATTGGCTGTTGTGCAGATAGGTAAGAAATCACACATTTATAATCCTTTTCTGTTCTAAAAAACGGTCACTATCACTTTGACGGTCAGTGTTTATTTGAACTTGGCTTCAGCTCATAGGCGTGTGCAGAGTTTCTGATCAGGTGCAGCACACATTTTTATCGGTCTTGATACCTATATTATCAGTAGGATGGTGAAAGGTTTGGAGGAGTACCATTTTCTGGGTGGCTAATTTGTACATTATGAGACTTATATCTAACATTATCTGATATGAAAGCTTTACTTGAGACAGGTTACTTGCGGCGCTGGAGTTCTTTATAAACGCTGCAACCTCTGTAGTTGGCCGGATGGTCCCCAGAGCACAGCGTGCATTTGGCTAGTGAATCACGTGATTTGGAGCATTCTGAGGATGGGTGGAAGGCACTGCAACGAACACAGTGAGCAGAATACCTGCAGTAGGCTTTCGTGTGGCCATACTCCTGGCAGTTGAGGCACTGGCTTATTACTTGAGGCTTATATGGTTCCTTGACTTTGACTTAAGTATGCAGCAAAGAAGAGAGTTTGAAAATATCGTTCGAATAGTGAGTTGGTTCAAGGTCAACGAAGAAAAGAGGTAGTGGGCATTTGCTGGTCTTATGTAGTACGTTTGTGACTTTCCTTACCTCGAAAAGACGCAGTTCTAATTCGCTTTTTATAAGATCTGTGGATGTAGTAGGATGGAGATTTCGGATAACGGCACGCGTCGGCTTATCTTCTTTGAGTTGAAATGTGTGATATTGGGCTTTTTTTTCCTTTAAAAAATGGATGAGTGTTCTGTAGGATTGAGGGATGGAGGTTTGAATTTTTAAGCTGTCAGTCGAGGATTTGCAAACAAAGTTATCTACTCCAATTATCTCAATTAAAGATGATCATAGGTCTGGAAAGTTTATTACACCTTTTAAAAAAATTGGCGGTGGTAATTTAATTTTGTCTGCAATGATAGGTGTTTCAGGTATTTCAGGTGGTGTTTTGACTGGTGAGTTTGTGGATTCAGTTTGCGCTAGCGGTTCATACCGATTTGCAGTTATAAATAGGTTTTGAATTTTTTTGCTTGGATCATGATCGGAGAGTTTGGGTTTGAGGAAGATGACAGATTCCTTTTACCGATATTAGTTGTCCAGTCTGAATTTGAGGGGGAGTTAAACAAATCGTATTCAAAAACCGTGTCATTTGAATTTGTGGTGGATTTTTCATGGTGAGCTGCCTGTATAACGTTTTTAGAATTTTTATTTTTACCTTTTCCGATTAACGGTGTAATTTGAGACTGTGGCATATTATCTTAGGACAAAGGTGGTGGGACGCTGTCCGTGGCAGCAATAACGCGACGACTGTTATAAAATAACAGTTTTAATTACTGTTAAAACAATTTTAACATACAGAATTTTTGATTAATTTAAATGTGAATTTATACAATTAACGCAATTTACGGGTTATAAGTTTGAATTCACTTTGATTAATTGATAGCAATTTCCATTTGTCTACTTATACATATTAAATTTGTTACATTCGAACTGAAAAATAAACGTGAACGAAACAATTGACGGAGCGTAATTTTATTACGTGTGCGCCGAACAAGGTGCGATTCGCGACTGATAAAATCTCTAAAAAACAAAAATCAACTCATATGAAATTTTTAAAACAAAAACCATGTGCACAATAAATAAAATCAATTAAATTGAAAATGAAAAACACCTTAAAGAAATTATTAAAAAGATAGATTTTCTTATATGCTCTTATGCATTTATAGATGTAATATTGAAGCAATTTGCACTAAATAAGTTTATTGAAATAGATCACGATCCATCCAGTAAAAAATCGGTAAACAAAATCATTTATTCTGAACAAATTCTAAGAGACAAAAATCAGAAAATAATTTGTTAAACAAATCTTCAATCGAAACGTAAGATTTACTGGACATTTTTTTAAATAAAAAATTTAAAGTGTTACACGAAAATGTTGAAATCTCATATTTTAAGTACCGGTAATTTACGGAATTGTTTTTTTTTTTTTTTAATTACCTTTCACTCCAATAACAATTTTTTTTTGTATTTTCTGCTTTCTGTACTCTTCTAAAATCTAAGATAAAAGTTAGAAAAAGTGCGTATTTGGTTGTCATGCTATCACATGCTACACGTAAAATACTAATGATAACAGCTCGCATATGCGTAATATCACCACCATGATTTAGGCTAGGGTAACACGAATGTTGAAATATAAAATGTTATTAAATTTATTGAACTTTTAGTTCCGACTGATTTTTACTTTGAAAATTGTCAACAAAAACATTTGCAACACTCATCCATTCAATACTTTTTTATTTCAATCCTTGTACAACTCATTACTTACCTACATTCCACAAAATAGAACGATTTTCAATTTCAGTAATTAATACCTCTATATCCATTTTAAAAATGTTAATATTATAAGTATTTTGTTTTTAAGTATGATTATAGCGTAGCGTTTAACGTCAACGATAAAACAGTGGTTATGACTGGGTAAACAAAATCTGAAAATATACTACGACGTCCAATAAGTATCAAAATTACATTAGCAATAATCGACTAGTTGTGATAAGAAAAATTCAGTGGTTCTCAAGGTTTATTGCCAAGTTATTGCTTTTTATTGCTAACTAATAACCGTATCCTATAAATTCGAGATATAAATTACGAAAGTAGGTACCGCAGGAGAGCATGCGGCAATATGGACGCTGTCTCACTGTCATCAAAAGTATATTCTTTGACAATTTTTTTGAACGTGTTCCGGGGGAACGCGGGCTCTGAAAGTAATATCAACGGAAAGGGGACTTTATGTTTTAAATCGTGTTAAAATATCTAAGGGAACACTTTGGCCAATTTCGAGATATAAATTACGAAAGTAAGTACCGCGGGAGAGCATGTGGCAATATGGAAAAATTGTCAAAGAATATACTTTTGATGGCAGTGCGACAGCGTCCACATTGCCGCATGCTCTCCCGCGGTACTTACTTTCGTAATTTAAATCTCGAAATTGGCCAAAGTGTTCCCTTAGATATTTTAACACGATTTAATTCTTAACCTTTCTTTTCAAAGATTCTGTTTGTTATATTGATTTTGCAGCGAAACTGACATTTTTTACATAATTTACATTTAACTTTTTTTATAGCAATTTGTACTTGGTAATTTTAAGTTTATTTTTTACTAGTGTTGTGTTGGGTGCACTGTTAGCATAGCAATAATTGTACTGGATTATCAGATTATGGAATTAAGATTTTGTACATATTAAGGTGCTTGGGAAACACTGGGATTTTTATCTATTGCTGTTAGATTAGGTATTGCTAATGTAATGATCGTTAATAAGTGCTGCTGACGGACGTCGTAGCGTATAACGGACATCGAAGACGTTGAACGGACGATAAAAAAACGGACGTCGTGAGTATGACCAATGATATTTAAAATAATATTATACAAAAATGGACGTTATAACGTCCGTCTTAATATCCGTTTTTCTAACACTCCTGTGATCCTAGCCTTAAGGATATCTAATAAACCATAAATACTGTTAGAACCAAATTTTGGTTTAGGAGAACTAAAAAAATGTATTTCAAAATAATTGTGTTCTAATATTCGTTAATTACTTAAAGTAGCCATGATACTACTTATCAGTTCTGCATCTTGTGAAATATTTTTCTCAGCCATGCATATTATCAAAAACTGGACTAGAACATTTATGATACAAAGATTGTTTCAGTAATCTTTTTTTATTGCACAGAAAAATATTGTAAATAATTTTTATCTTGACATTATACTTAACGAGTACTTCAAAATAAAACCTTAGTTTAAACTTAATATTATAATAAAGAATTTGAATAAAATATATTTTATATTATCAAAGATAATTATTTACAAAAAAACATGGAACACTCCCTTGTTTAAATATTTTGTAGTGCCTATGTCTACAGGCTACATATAAATGCCTGCAAAATTTATGATAATTAAATTTTTGTGTTTAATAATATTATACATTGAAATGATAAAATTAAAGAAAAAAAAAATTAATAGGTTTATGTGACTCCTGCAGTAATCGTGATTTAGGTGAAAAAATAAAAAATGTAATGAACTTTGAAAAAATCAAATGATTTATAAACAATTTAAAATTGATTTGTTTTACCTCCAAGATATTATTTTATTTAAAAAAAGTGTATTATTATTAGTTTATTTTAACCATTATATTTATATTTTTAATTTATTAATTTTATTTTTTATTTTTTATTAGCTATTAGTAAATACTATGACAGCTTAACATTTACAATTCTATCGATAAAACATAAAACATTACAATTATGGTTATAAACAAAATAAGATAATAATCATATAGAAGAAAATATACATAATAGCAGCGATACAGATAATAGTTCTTAAAACTTAAAAATAAATAATATAGACACTAATTAACATCAATATTAATATTAGATAATGTTATCGATTAAGGTCTGATGATTATAGACATAATGAGTAAGTATATAAGTATATATAATAAATAGAGTAAAGATTACATAATAGATTAATTTTGACGAAAGTAATTAAGGCGATATAATGCTTTTAGTGGCCAGTGAGTTCACAACTGTATGAAGAAGAGTGATAAGGGGAGTAATTAACGAATTTAAACTTGAGATGAAACGTGATAAAGTGACGGAAATGGGTTCTGTGGAAGATATGTTATCGGTAGTGTTGGCGTATGCACGTTCGGGTTTGGAACTAGACTTGGAGAAAACCTTATTTGGCGGTGATTCAGTGACATTAGGCGTGAATCGATAACGAAGTTCGTCGGTCTTCTGTTTTATTTTCTTTTTTTTCTTTTTACTTCCACGAGCGCTTTGTATATAGGACATCCTTTGTAGGACGCAGTATGCGGCCCTGCACAAAGAGCGCACTTGGCGGGCTCCGAAGGTGACTTTTTACAATCCGAAGAAGGATGATTTTTTCCGCACTTGACGCAACGGGAAGTTTGCTGACAATAATTACTAGTGTGACCATAATCTTGACATTCCTTGCATTGAGGAGGTGCGAGTTTCTTCTTAGGCAGCTCGATTTTAACTCTGGAGTGGAGAAATAAGTCTAATTTGAGAATTTCCCTATTATTGTCGGCGACTTTTAGATCAATCCGAAAAAGCGGAAGTGGACATTTTGTGACGCGGTGAAGAATGTTCGCAACGCGAATGACTTCGTGCCCCTTTTCTGTTAGGCCGGTTGTAATATCGTCAATGGAGGTGGATGGGTGGAGATACCTGATGTAAACGCTGAATGGTTTAGATATTTTGGGTTGGTAGGTATGAAATCTAATCTGATTACCTAAAAGGTAATTAGCGACCAGATTAAAATTAGTTGCGTCGTCCGTATAAATAATGAGATATTTCGAACTTGTTTTAAAATAAATGCATGATGTGTCAATTAGATCAAGTAGAGCCTTTACAAGAGTGGGGTGAGAATAGCCGCTACTTACCATGAAAGGAGGCGAGCTGAACGACTTGAAAAATCTTGGGCCAGGAGTAAGTTCCGTGTTGTTAGGTGATGCGTTGCGATGGTGTTTAGATGGATTTTCGACGGAGGGAGGGCTAAATACCTCATGATGTTCGTCGGAAACATCCGACAGTGCAGCATAACGATTTGGTGTGATGAAAATCTTGCTTTTATTGTCACCTGCTTGAGTAGGGGAAGATGCAGAAAGGTTCCTTTTTGTGGAAATGAGAGGCATATTAATCGTGGTTTGAGAGCAACATTAGCGAAAAACGGCGATAACGGACGAAACCATAGTATTTACGACCGTACGCGCTGAGCGATAGCAGCAAAACTGAATTTATTAATTATATTAATTATAAATTGAATATTTAAAGTATAAAACTATAAATATAAAAAAATAAAATATCCTTTTTTATGCTTAAATTTTTTCTTCGAGCCCTTACAGATCTGTTGTCTTTGTTAAAACTTTATATTTCAACACTGCAAATCAAATGCTCACTTCTGATATACACTTCAATTATAAGACCATTATTAACATGTACATTATGCATCCGTTAGTTTACAATGACTTGTATTATATTATTTGAAGTAGGTAATAGCACAGAATAAATTATTACCTATTAATATTCTAAAATCAATGGTAATAGTGGTGATACAGAACACTGTATATAGCATTTTTTAAACATTAACACATTATTTTTTCTAATGTGTATATATATATATATATATATATATATAATCCGACATCGCTCGTATGGTAGTTATTGCTTTCTCTAAATACAATTCTTAAATCAGATGTTTATTATTTACCTTCTTTCTTTTTTCCGTCCCCTAGCAAAATTCCTTTAATAAACGACGTGAATTTTCAAACGAAAATAATAGCATGTAAGTTGTACAGTTAGAATTAGTTTTATAATAATTAATAGCCGAATATAACCTACATACAGGTACTTACGATTGGGATCACGAGAGTGACCACGGATGTAAGTAATGGAGAGCTGAAGAATAAATGAATTAAATGAGAATAAGATTGACTACCTGAACTTGACCCACCCATAAAAAAAAACTTGTTTTTAGGTAGGATGCATTGATTTGCTAATTTTTAAAATCAATTTGCTATAATTTGCTAACAATTTGCCAACTTCAGACATGAATTTCATGCTCATAACGCAAAGTGGGTGGGCTATATAAGCTTTGCTCAACCGCAGCAAAAATTTGTTTTTTTTTGGTCAGACCGAATTATTTACTAATTTTGAAATTCAGTCTGCTATCATTTAATTACGAGATAGGTTTGGTTAAGTTTTAATTTCCTGCGTTCTTTCTTTTATCTTTTCGTTACTATAATGCCTATAAAAAAACTCAGCATTCTCGGCAGACTTTTACTGAAAATCTCCTCGATTTTTGCGCAGCAATGAAACAGTGGATGGAAATATGCATAGGTTGGCTATTCAACGAGCGATCAGTGAACAAAACCGTGCTACAGTTTATCATGGGCATATATCAGTTGCTCCCAAAAGTACCTTTTTTTAAACCAGTTACCCTCTAATTATCTACCTAGAGCAAAATGCACTAGTTGCCCTCACAGATTATATACACGATTATAATACTAACCTATAAAATAGGGGAGGAAATCACTATGCGGTAAGACCGATTTTTATCAAAATTTGTAATTTTAGACGTGTCTAAGGTGTTGCTGATTTATAGATAACATGGAACGACAATTATAATATTAGACTTTATCACAATAAGCGTGATAATAATCCGCTCGACGGACCGTAGGTATTTAAAATTTATTAAACTTGTATCGCTCAGTATACCTGACCGGGTGATTGTAAACTCCGTCAGAATATCGGTTAAGATAAAAAGGTAATAAAAGGTCTAATGTAAACTCCGCCAGTTGTACACTCTTACCAGAACTATAAATGCCTGTGAATCCTTTCATAGTCATTTAAGATATTAATTTTATAAAAGTCAACCGAATGTTAATATTTTTATTTGAGTTCTTATCGAATTTCAAACCCAAACTACATAAAACTAAACTTACATAAAACTAAATGGCATATCTCAAATAAATACGTTAAAAATTTCGAAATCAAAAATGAAAATGACAGTGTTACAGGATACTATAAAAAGGTACACAATGGAGTATTACAAGACTCACGATATTTACAAATTGTATCACACCATTTTAGCTTACATCCATGACATAACTATATATTTTTGGATTATTAGGTTTCTTCTTCTTCTTCTTCTACTTCGCCTTCCTCCCAACTATTTGGGGTCGGCCACCCTTGTCCTACACCTCCACTTTACTCGGTCAATCACATCTCTGCACACACCGACAGCCCTCATGTCATTCTCCTAAGTCTCCAACCATCTCTTTTTTGGTCTTCCTCTTTCTCTTTTCCCTTCAACGTCCATCTTCATAACCACTCTTACTGCATTCGTTTCCTCTCGCCTCATCACATGCCCAAACCATCTCAGCCTATTTTCTCTCATCTTGTCCACAATTGGCGCTACACCAACACTACCTCTCACATATTCTTTCCTTATTCTATCTTCTCTTGTCACTCCACTCAACCATCTAAGCATTCTCATTTCCGCGACACTCATACTTTGTTCTATTCTCCTGTTAACCGCCCAATACTCTGAACCATACAGCATAGTTGGTCTCACTACACTTTTATAAAATTTACCTTTCAGCCTAATTGGAATTCTCTTATCGCATAACACGCCCGATGCTTCTCTCCATTTCATCCACCCGCACTTAATCCTATGTTTTACATCATTGTCAAAGCCCCCGTCCTTTTGAACAAAAGATCCTAAATATTTAAAGCTCTCAACTTCACCTATCACATCACCATCTATAGTCAGTTGTCTCCTCATTCCTTCAACTTCTTGGTCTCTTTGTCCAAAATCATACTCAATATACTCAGTTTTATTTCTACTAATTCTCAATCCCTTTTTTTCGAGGGCTAACCTCCACTCATTTAACCTATTATTGACAACTTCTAGGTTTTCTCCTATCAGAACTATATCATCCGCAAACATCATACACCATGGTATCTCACCCTGTATCTCCTTTGAAACCTCATCCATTACCACTGAGAACAGGTAGGGGCTTAGAGCTGACCCCTGGTGCACACCTACTCCTATACTGAAACCTTCTGATACTCCACACCGACTCTTGACACTAGTACTCGACCCTTCATACATATCCTGGATCAAATTAACATACATTTTTGGGACATTTTTCCTCATTAATGCCCACCTTAAAACTTCCCTTGGCACCCTGTCATACGCCTTTTCTAAATCTATAAACACCATGCATAATTTTTTATTCTTTTCTCTGTACTTCTCTACTAATTGCCTAACACAAAATAATGGCTCCATTGTCGATTTTCCTGGCATAAAACCAAACTGGTTTCCTGATATCGAGGTCTCACTTCTTATCCTCTTCTCTATAATCTTTTCCCAGATCTTCATACTATGACTCATGAGCTTTATTCCTCTATATTAGGTTATATTAGGTCTATATTAGGATTATTAGGTTTATTGATTATTTATTATGATTTTTTTTTTTTACCATGATTAAAATATTTAATGTGAACGATTTTTAATTATTACGGGTATTATGAAAAATATGATTTTATATTATTAGGTATAACGATTATTTATTTTGATTTTTTACTATAATTTTTATACTACTACTTTATTTTCTTCACTGGCGGAGTTCAAATGAACTCAATTTTACTTGATTTTTTTCATTGGCGGAGTTTACATGACCAGTGCCCCACCTGACCAGTGCCGATAAAACCAGGTGTGCAAAGTGTGTTTTGCACAAAGGCCCCGTGTTTTATACTATATTATGGGGCCTCAAACGGTCGAATGCTCAATAATTTTTAACGATAACGGGCCTCAAGATTTTGATTTGCATACGGGCCTCGAGTGGTTAGTTGCGGCACTGCACCTGATATGATTGCAAAGTGCATTACTCGCAAATCTATTATGATGCAATTTTATTTATTTTTTTTGTATGATATAATATTATAATAAAAGAAAATTGTGTATAAATCAAAGCGTCAGTTAAAACCCCCAGAACCAAAAAAAAAAATTGTGACATTATAGATGACGTATAATAAATTCGTTGTTTCATTGTTACGATTTGAACTTATTATAACTTTTGTTATTTTACCTATTAATATTTATATTAATTATTATTTGCTTTTATAGTTAAATAAAAGAATGAGTTGTAGAAAGTACGAACTGAAATAATCTGGAATATATCTGGAATAATCTGTTTAATTCTGGAAATATGCAGAGTGTCAATAACACATTTCATATCTGCTAATCAAGTTGACAAGCAAAACGAACTTTGCACGAAACAATCAAAATTATAACTGGAGGCCACCAATTTTTGAGTAATGTAAGCAGAAAAGCTTGTTAAAGTAAACATTGTGCCCGTTTTTAAGATAATATTTAACGTAATACCCATTTCCAAAACTCATAAAAATGTTGGACCATATAATGATCCTAGAATCACAGTTGGTAAGTAGGTAGTAATATATTATATTAAAATTGTGTACTCCTTATAATTTCGGTAGTAGGGTTTCAGCGAAAAAAGACGAGTATGTGTACGAGTAAAATAAGCATCACGATAACACGATTAAATTGTTCATTATTTTTTATTCCACTAATGAGCAATATTAATGATTATCCGACCAAATACAACATTGTTAAATGATATTTGTTGAAGTCACGTCGGAAACTGAGATGATTTTCCTCTTCTCGGAAACGAACGGTGTTACGTTTAATCCCTCGTGATGCCTAGCTGAATCTAGTAGCGATAGCCGGACGGGTAGACGTTTTGGTGACCGTGGTAGTAGGGCGAGCCGACCTTCTTGACGACCGCGTTGAACCCGTGCACGTCGTCCGCGGTGTACTCGACCACGCGGGTCGATCCGTCGGCTTCCAACAGGCTGTACGATCCCTTCACGTTGCCGTGTCCGTCGCTCGACTCGTGTTGGCTCTTCACGTCGTGCGTGTGCGGGTCGTGCACGCCGTACTCGAAGCTGTACGGGGCGGGCGCGTGGGCGTATTGGTCGTGTGCGTTGTAACTGCTGTACTCGGGCGGGTAGGCGAACACCATCATGTGACCGGCGACCAGCGCGACGAATGCGATTAACTGAAAGACGTACAACATAATTATACAGAATTTTCGCTTCGCGTACCTATACATTTTATCTATCAATTTGGTACAGTAAAAACACTGTATTGGAGCATTGAAATAATGTTAGAATAATTATTCCATAATTTGAACGAATATACACATACATTTTTATGAATATCATTTAACTTCAACACTATTGTATCATATAACGCTTCAAAACTCAGTAAAAATATGATTAAACTACTGTAGAAAATTAATCGTTTTACAATAAAGTATATTAATATATTTATATAAATATATAATGAAGACAGTTTATGAAAATTATGACAATATAAACCATAGACGTGTGCACGGAGGGTACCGGCTGTGCTCTAGTTAATTTATTTTAAATTGTTATATTACCTTTATAGCCATCTTAGAAGTGCTCGTAGAGTTCAATTTTGAACTTAAGGATGAAAATATATTTATATCTTTATGAAAAATGGATAGAACACTGATGAATAATGAAATGTTCGTTGCCCGTATTTATACGATTTTAACTGTGGGAGTGTTATACTCTCTCCCACAGTTAAAATTTACCTTTCGTGGGTCATATAATACGTTTGTACATATTGCAATTGCATCACTTCATTAAAATTAAAAGCAAACGAAATATTATATTATATTTTCCTGTTTATTATGAACGCACGCTTTAATTTATTTACGAAATATTTTTATTTGTTTCATATTCATATGTGGAATAATGTCATGAAATAATTGGTTTTATTCTAAACCGAAGATATTTTGTTATTACTAAATTTTATAGGTTTCATGATTTATTTTTTATGATTCTTCTTTTTAACAATACAAGTCATTATGACATTATATTAGAATTAATAATTTCCATTGAATGTATTTTTAATAATACAGTATTTAACACAATATTCAAAAAGTATTGTATCGTTTAGCATAGCATAAGCATATAAATTTTATAAATAACGTCATCTCCAGTTTTCTGGTATTTTTAAAAAATATTAAACATAATAAATAATATTAAAATAGGTTTTTAAATAAACATCAGAATAGGCGAATTATTCGGATGTTTATTTAAAATCTAAATGGAAGTTCATAATAATTTCTCGATCGAATTTTACAACTTTAGTTTTCAATTATCCCCAAAATTAATAATTAAATAAAAATATATACGCTAAATTTGTATAACTATATTCCTAAAAACTTTTGATTTAATTGTAACCGATGCAAAACTGTTATAATTTTGACAAATAACTAACATTATTTAAAATTTACTTGTTTATGTACTGTTATACCGAAATTATTTTCACATTTAATATCGTCAAAATTATTAAACTATTGCTCATTATTACTTTCAATTCATCAATATGGATTTATACCTAAACGATCTACTTGTAATAATTTAGCTGTGGTAAAAAATATTATCCTCCAGTCTTTTGAAGCGAATGCACAAACCGATATTATCTATACCGACTTTTCTAAGGCATTTGACCATGTTAATCATGTAATCCTTATTAAAAAACTTCGGTTATTTGGTTTCTCTGGTCCCCTACTTAATTGGTTTCAATCTTTCATATCAGGACGTCTCCAAACCGTTAAATATCTAAATTTTACCTCTACGCAGTTCACTGTTCCTTCTGGTGTTCCTCAAGGTGACCACCTCTCAACTCTTCTTTTCAATATATTTATAAATGATCTTCCTAGTGTTATCGCAAATTCCAATATCCTTCTCTTTGCTGACGACGCCAAATTAATAAAAATTATTAAGTCTGAGCAAGATGCTATTAATTTACAACTTGATATTAATAGCTTACTCTTGTGGTGTAACGAGAACCATCTATCTTAAAATTTTAGCAAATGTAAACTTATGAGATTTCACCTAATAAAGAAACCTTTTAATTTTCAATACTCAATTTCTACATCTAATATCGAGCTAGTTAATCAATTTAATGATTTAGGTATAATTTTTGATCCAAAATTAAATTTTTCTCTTCATACCGAAATGATCAAAAATAAAGCTTTTCGTAACTTGGGTTTCCTAAAACGTACTTGTGGTACATTCTCAGATCCTGTTTCCTTAAAAATCCTCTACTGTTCTATTGTCCGTTCTCACCTTGAGTACTGCCCCCTCATCTGGATAAATAATATATCAAAGCAAACTACTATGCTAGAATCTGTTCAAAATAATTTTTTACGTTTTATCTCTTTTAAATTTAACATCAACAGACCTCTTCACGGCACGTATATTAATGTTTTAAATTTTCTTAATATTTCTTTACTCTCTGATCGTCGTTCCTTTTTACTCTCTAAATATTTGCAAAAGCTGATATTAGGTTTAATTGACTGTCCTGAAATTCTTTCTTTAATCCGTTTTAAAATTAATAATCTTAATACTAGAGGTCCAAAACCTTTCTATCCTCTTTTCTCATCAAAAAATTATATACTTAACTCTACTGCTAACCTTTTGATGGCCGCGGGAAATACTTATGTCTTTAATTATATTTAAATAATTTTTTAGTTATATTTATTATGTATTCTATATTTAATATTTAATTCTAAGTGTTCTTATTATATACAATTTTAAACTAAGATAAATTATAATTTATTATGTTATGTTAGTTATCTTCTGCACACGATGTTTATACTATTATGTTTTAGGACTCACGTCCGTTAATAAATAATAAATAATAAATAAATAAATAATAAATAAATAATGTAGACTTATATATAATGTTATATCAAATATAAATATATTATAGAACCCTGAATATATCTAAGTTCGTTAATCAAAATCAATAACTTAGCTTTTAATAAAAATACACGATTATTGTAAAACATGCTCAATAAGGTTCATAAAAAATACATTACAAATCGTTTATGTTTCTTAGTAATTTTAACTAATTTATGTTTAATTTATCTTTTTATTTTTTTATGAACATTTATGATTTCTATCGTCAAGATAACCAAATTTGCTTAACTTACGGAGAAAATATCTTGTTAATATGGTTTTCGTTTACTGCGTACAGCAAACTATACTCTAAAGTATTTTATTTGGAAGATGATAAATTAAATTTTACTATCTAATAAGATATATTAAAAAAATAATCATCATTTTATATAAATGTTTATAATATATAATACAGATTAACTAATTCGCATCAAAATTAAAATAGACCTTCGCAAATTTAAAAAATGAAAACAATTGTATAACAGACTCCTAGTCTTTGGAACGCACTTTTAATACTAGTAGTGAAAAAAATTAAATGCTAGTAGAAAGCAAGACTTTTAGACTGTTGTCGACGTAAGAACTCTCAATAAAGAAATATTAAATTAATTACATTCACTTTCAAATGTGAGAAATTCTAAATAAGTTGAGACAGTGCTAGCCTAATTATCGTAGACTTGGCGACCAGTTCATTTTTCAGTCATTCTGGAATGTCCGTATTTGGGCAATACATTATTTTGGTCACTAATTCAAAGTATTTTTCACGATTTTTTTTTTGTACTATTATAATTTAAAATTTATTTTAAAACCATGTATTTAGTTGAGTGAAAAATATAAAGTTACATTATATTATATACGTAAACAAAAAAAATAAAAATAAATGATAGGAACATTTAATTTTTTTAATAATTGTAGGACATGCGATAAATGGATTCCATTTAAGTAATCTTTCTAAATTATGAGTTATTACTGATTATCAGGGCTCGTGACTTATAGCACTTGCTTATTTTTATTTTTATTTTTATTTTATTTTTGACCTAAACTATACCAGAGAGTTATGGATATGTATGTCATGTTAAAACACGTTCAATTATGAAATTTGAAAGTGCTTTTTTTTTTGCTTTTTTTTACGATTTTTTAAAAAAATGCTTATTTCCTGTTTTTCTGATTATTTTTGCTTTTTTTGCATATTTTTATACTTTTGCTTAATTATAAACGATGACGTAAGACATCGACCTTTTCCCCAGATTTTTTAACTATTTATAAATATCGTTTACATTTTATTTTTTACAAAATGCTTTGGAAAATCCATAAATAATAAGGCAAAATGTCTCGAAAGTCAAAGTTAAACTTTTTTTGTAATATAAAGATTTATTTATTTTTGATTTTTTAATTAAAAAAATTATTTTATGAACTACATTTATTAAACAAATTTTGTTTTAATATTTTTGTTTTTAATTTTTAATTTTATATTCAAGACAGTTTCGAAATATGTCTAGCACTTAATTGTGTTCATGTAAAAAGAAAATTTAGAAATTGTTGCTTATTTTTCCTATTTTAGATCATTTTTTTCTTTTTTAATTAAATATTTTTGTTTAAATTGAAGTTTTTTAAATGCTTATTTGAGTGCTTTTTAAAGCGCTTATTTTAATGATTTTAAGTGCTATAAGTCCCGAGCCCTGCTGATTATATTATGGGGAATCCAACATCAGAAAGTAAATGATCAATAAAAGTCATAACTATTCATTAGGTATATAGAATATATATTGTTAATACTATTATATGATTAGTATATAAATTGTTAGTGAAAATATTGAAAATAGTATTATCTGCAAGCACGGCCGTCCCGAGAGACAAATCATGGAGGGGGGGGGGGGCTTGATTCATAAATTTGTCAACTCCAAAAAAATTTTATCGCTCCGCTCGAATTACTAATAAAGTAATAACATAAATCTCATTAATATAGGTATACATATAAATATTTAGGATTTATAGAAATTCATCCATAAATATGGGCGCATGTAAATTCCACCGATTGCGACCTTTTTATATTGTTATTTATATTGTATCATTAAATTAAATCAAAATGTAGTCATCACCTACTAAATAATAAATATAATAAATAAATACAACGCCTATGCACAAGAATAGTGACACAACTCAAAAACATAAATTTTTCAGGAAAGCAGTAAGAAAATTTTAAAAATTTTGTTTTATTTTATACGTCCTGTTTTTAATAAAAAAGTATTTTAAGTTACTTGACTTGCATCTTAATTCTGTATAAAAGTATACATTCCATAAACTTGATTTTTGATGTTAACTAAAAATTAATGATTTTTGAATTATGTCCTTTGTAATAACTCAAAAATACAAATGTAAAAAAAAATAAAAGGGGATAGTAATTGTGAAGGTGAAGGATGGTGGGAAAAGTTATGGTGTATATCGTGGGTTGATTACTTTCCTCCTTGTTTAAGGGAGGGTTCTCGGGATTTCAAAGGTTCGAGAGCTGATCGGTGTAACTAAACAGTCTGGCTATCTAAATAAAATATCACTTGTTCCGTAGTAGACATTCGGGTGCCGACGATCTGGACACTTATAACTACTGTTGGAGTATAATAAGGTTAAAATGAAATGAGACAGACACAGGATTTGATGAACTGAAGCTGGATACTTTTTAACACTCATATAGAAAACACAAACCAAAAAATAAATTTAAAAGTTTAATAGTCGCATGTAATAATCACTTATCATAAGACACTCATCTTTGATTAATCTAACGGTTCATGTGTATGCACTAACGACCTAAGATTAAGAGCTTTAGGAGAGGGTTATGTGTCCCTGTTATATAGGGACGTATGGCAGGACGAACCTTGAACCGATCCTTTGAAGGTTTGACTTACTTATGATGTCAATAGTGTATTGTTGGGTTATGTCTTTATTATTTGTGTTGTCTGTGCGGGTATCAAAAGAGTCGTTATTTATTAGTTTCTAACATTGTATAAAATCGAATAGTGTACATCATTACAATTGGTTTGTGAATTGTTAAACAGTAGAATGATGCACATCATTACACTCTATTTTTGTACATAGTTGACATGTATATTATGGGAATAAAATAGTTCGGTGATGTAATTTCGACATATACCATTTGGGCGATTAACTGAACCGGTGATTCGGCAAATCATCGTGTATACAATTGTATTAAAATAAATCTTGAACCATCGTATATTATCGATTATTACAACATGATTATCATTGGTTTGAATTTTTAATTTTAAAACTTTTAATTTTTTATTTCAAAATGTTATATCAAATGAGTTTTAAGACAAATAAAAATAGACATTTTTTCATTCGATGGTATTATGTATGCTTTTGATAAAGTCAGTGCTGACGGTACTAGAAAATTATGATGATGCCGACGTAAAGATAGATGTCCAGTTCGTTTACACTCGGATATTGAAGATTTCGAAATAAAATTCTAAATTCTTATAGAATATAACTGAAATAGCTTATCACCAAAACGGTATCGCCGAAATGGCATCATCGAAGTAGAATTGTCAAAATGTCCTAGATCCGTGTATTATGTTAGTGTTAGTGTGAGTGTTAGATTTAGATAAACATTAAAAAAAAAATAAATAAGGTATTTTATTATAAATCATACTTCATCGACTACTTGAATTTTATATTGAACTAATGGCACGTAACACTATTACCTCATTAGAAACAAGATTATGCGTTGCCAGTATTGTTACAATATTATTATTTTATTATTGTATTGTGATAACAACGCACATACATAATTACATAATTTAATTATTTGTTTATTAACTATTACGAATTAATTTTTTTTTTTATGTATATATTTCACCTATTGTAAAATTGGGTAATGTGTATGTCATGTAATTTTAATGCGTGGAAAAACTTATTAATCATTAATCATTTATATTTAACTGTGGAAATACGTATTATGTGTGTTTAATAATTACCCCTTTAAATTGATCCAATCCTAATATTCATGAATTGAAACATTATTACAATTAGAACAAAGGCATAAATCTAAATTTCGATTTTTTTTTCAGTGTTTATAAACACTATTGTTCTACTTATAAGTATTTTTTTTCAATTAAAATTTTTTAATATTGTTTTATTTATTGTCATTAAATTGGTTAATTTAATTGATAAAATATTAATTTCAATTTCAATTTCACGTATAAATCGAAAGACACTATTAGAATAACAATTTCAATAGATATCTACTTACTAATTTGTGAACATAAATCAAAATAGCAATACATTTCTTCAAAATTAATTCATTTGTAGAACACGATAATTTCTTGGATAATAAGTTAATAATTTTTACTTATAAGAGTAATAAGGATAAATTAAATTCTTTTATCGTAAAAATATTACTAGATTTATTTTTTCAATTAATTAATTTTTTTTAATCAGGTACATGATAAATATAAAAAAAGTATTGTAATATTTTTTTAAACTAAAAATTGTATTTTATTATTTCATAGAACATTTATATAGTTTTAATCAAAATTTTAAAAATAAAAGTTGATATTTTTTTACTAAAAAAGTTTGTTGTAAATTATTTATATAGTATATAATGTATCTTCTTCTTCTTCTACTTCGCCTTCCTCCCAACTATTTGGGGTCGGCCACCCTTGTCCTACACCTCCACTTTACTCGGTCAATCACATCTCCTTTGTACACACCGACAGCCCTCATATCATTCTCCAAAGTCTCCAACCATCTCTTTTTTGGTCCTCCTCTTCCTCTTTTCCCTTCAACGTCCATCTTCATAACCACTCTTACTGCATTCGTTTCCTCTCGCCTCATCACATGCCCAAACCATCTCAGCCTATTTTCTCTCATATTGTCTACAATTGGCGCTACACCAACACTACCTCTCACGTATTCATTCCTTATTCTGTCTTCTCTTGTCACTCCACTCAACCATCTAAGCATTCTCATTTCCGCGACACTCATACTTTGTTCTATTCTCCTGTTAACCGCCCAACACTCTGAACCATACAGCATAGTTGGTCTCACTACACTTTTATAAAATTTACCTTTCAGCCTAATTGGAATTCTCTTATCGCATAACACGCCCGATGCTTCTCTCCATTTCATCCATCCACACTTAATCCTATGTTTTACATCTATGACAAAGCCCCCGTCCTTTTGAACAAAAGATCCTAAATATTTAAAGCTCTCAACTTCACCTATCACATCACCATCTATTGTCAGTTTGTAAATAATATAGAAATATAGATTACTCTACAACAAACGTAAACCCATGTAATAATTACATAGTAGTCAGTGGAAAATACTGGACATTGAGGTCCAAATCATTTTAGTTTATTTCTATAGTTAGGTACAGAAATACAAGGCTATTATACTATTTTTTTAGCGATTATTATATTATTATATTATTATAAATTAAGATCAAGATACAGTTATCCTGAATTATTTTTTAACCAAGTTAATATTAAATTATAATTATACGTATATCTATATTTTATTGTTTGCAAATGAAAAAAAGAACCGGATGGGCCTCGCTCTGCTGTACAGTTAGGGGTGGAGTGCACCTCGCTTATAGGATAGGTCATTATTATAATGGATTTGTTACATTTGAATGCAATGATAGATATCATTGTATACGAATAACGATTCTGAACGGAGTTCATATGTTAGTCTAGAATATAATACAATGTTATTTATAAATATTATATAAGTATATTTTATTTTTAAACGAAAAATTTAGAAAAACCGAAAATTTAAATTGTCTATAAATAAGTCAAAATATGTCAAAATACTTTGAAATTTTAACCATGTATAAAAAACGTCAATATAAAGATTTAATGATAATTTCAAGTTGTTGCGGTTTTTCGTTTTTGAGTTAGGGCATTTTAAAAAAACCGATATCATTTGTCAGTCTAGAACATTCTACATTATATTATATTTTACATGTAATTTTATGTCAATATTCGATGTTCAAACGCTTATAAAAAAAAATTGTGCCTATGGATTTTAATAATTTTTGAATGACATTAAGAACTACTTCTGTGGAATCTTCGATTAAATTTTCAAGTATTTTGTAGAAGCCAAATTTTTTTTATCACCGATTATAAAAAAAAAATGTAAAAAAATCGAATATTTTAAATGACTATAAGTGGCTTAAAAATCAATATAATATTTTGAAAAAAATATTGCATAAAAGAAATACCAATCTTAACAGCTGGTAGAAATTTCAAAAATCTGCGACTTATACTTTTTGAATTATAACAAATATTTAAAATCGTCTGAGAATAAATCGCTATTTTATGCAATTTCTTAAATATTTAAATTTCAAACAGTCATAAATTTTTTTCCTCTAAGTCCGGAAGAAATTTTTTTAAAGATTTTTGAAGAGTATCTTATAGATAAACTAGTGTTAAATTTTTGAACCTTAAGTATGAACAAAAAAAATTTTATGAATTTTTATCTACAAAATAACATGCAAATTATCGTGATTTTTACACATTTTATACAAATTTGAGAATTAAGGGCTTATAAAAAAAAATTGAGTTAACCGATCACCGATATTTTTTAGTTACGATAAGTTTAACTTATTATAAACCTAGTATAAAATTTTCAAGAGTTTTCGCTCAATCAATTAAATTTTATAGATGTTTAAAAACAAAAATTTAACAAAAATCGAAAATATAAATTGTCTATAAATAAGTCAAAATATGTCAAAATACTTTGAAATCTTAACCATGTATAGAGAACGTCAATATAAAGATTTGGTGAAAATTTCAAGTTGTTGCGATTTTTCATTTTTGAGTTAGAGCATTTGAAAAAAAACCGATATCTTTGTCAGTCTAGAATATTATACAGTATATTATATTTTACATGTAATTTTTTGTCAATATTTGCTGTTCAAACGCTTATAAAAAAAAATTGTGCCTATGGATTTTAATAATTTTTGAATGACTTTAAGAACTACTTCTGTGGAATCTTCTATTAAATTTTCAAGTATTTTGTACGAGCCAAATTTTTTTTATCACCGATTATAAAAAAAAAATGTAAAAAAACCGAATATTTTAAATGCCTATAAGTGGCTTAAAAATCAATATAATATTTTGAAAAAAATATGACATAAAGGAAATACCAATCTTAACAGTTGGTAGAAATTTCAAAAATCTGCGACTTATACTTTTTGAATTATAAAAAATATTTAAAATCGTTTGAGAATAAATCGCTATTTTATGCAATTTCGTAAATATTTAAATTTCAAACAGTCATTAAATTTTTTCCTCTAATTCCGGTAGAAATTTTTTTAAAGATTTTTGAAGAGTAGCTTATACATAACCTCGTGTTAAAATTTTGAACCTTAAGTATGAACAGAAAAAATTTTATGAATTTTTAACTACAAAAAAACTTGCAAATTATCGTGATTTTTACATATTTCGTATAAATTGTAACTTTGAGCACTTATAAAAAAAAATTGTGACTTACGATTTTAGATTTTTTTTTATCAGTTAAGGAACAACTTATAAGAAACCTTGTATTAAATTTTCAAGATTTTCTAGGCAGCCAAAAAAATTTTATCGTTATTTAAAAAAAAAATACTTAAAAATATTGAAAATTTCAATTGTCTATAAATAGCTTAATAAAAGTCAAAATACTTTGAAAATTTAATGGTGTATAGAGAACGCTAATCTAAACATTTGGTGAAAATTTCAAGTATTTACATCGATTAGTTTTTGAGTTATAGCAAAATAAAAAATTTGATTATGTCAAAAACTGGTTTTGCGTAAAAACTCCCGTTTTTCCCAAATTTTTTTATGGTTTTTCCCGTCGCATTTAAAAAATATTGGAAATTTTTAACTTTTGACCCCCCAAAGTACCAAATAGATTCACTTTCCTTTCAGAAAAGTTGCTACATAAGGCAATCGAAGCATTTTTACTGCCCCAAAACGTGTCGACAGACACAAAAAAAAAAAAAAAAAAAAAAAAAAAAAACACACATCATTGTAAAATCAATACATTCTTCACTCCGTTCAGAATCTAAAATTAATAATATTTTGTATAATAACCTTGAATATTGAAGGCAAAGCAAACATCAAATTACAACATTGGTATACGTGACACATCGATACAAAATATCGATCCTTAACCATCGATGTTGAACATAAATTCTTTGAGCTTAAAACATCGATGTTTCCAAGACATCGTTTTTTTTGACATCTCTAAGGATATGGGGATCATAAAATTGTAAGGTTGGGCAAGTTAATGATTTTTTTTTAACTCAGTTAAGTTAATTTAATATACATCAATAAGAAAAAGTTTAAAGTTAAAAGTTTATAAAATTGTTGGTTAATTCAGTTATGTTAAAAATTAATGTTCATTTTTTTAAACTTTTTACCAAGTCAAAAAAAGTTAGTAAAATATTAACGTATGACAAAAATAACAAGTTAAAAAAAAGTTGTTATATTTTTGTACGTTAGTGTACTTTATTTCTGACCAACGAAAAAGTAAATTATAAATTATAATGCTTATACTTCATACGACATACAGTATTTCTATATAGTATATTAATAACAATACTGTTACTTGTATATTATCGTCGTGTAAATAAACTTTTTCGTAAAAAATTAAATATTCCAAATCTGTTTCTGAATTATAATTAATTATATATTATTTTTGTTATTTTTAATAATTTTATAATTATATTTTCCCATTTATTATATTTATGTTATAATATTATCCCATTATCCCAAAATCTATGATTTAATAATTAAAATCAAAAACTATTTTAAAATCATAAAATTGTTAAATAAAAATTTGCCTTTATAGTTTTTGATTTTGGGTGAGAAAATTTTTAAATATTACGGTTTAAACATTTATGTCTCCATTAATATTTTTGTTACAAATTAATTACGTAAACAATAATGCGATTAAATATACATGAATCGCAAAAATATTGATAAATATCTTCACATAAAAAGATCAATAATGAAATAAGATTACGATAATTGTAAAGTGCATTATTTCATTAGTTGTAAAATATGATCGGGTTCTTGAAACATCATAAAATTATAGTGTTAGGCCATTAAACACTGCTAAAGTGTCAAACGATAAAATATCGAATAAACTATTATTGGAATTGCGATTATCTAAGACGTGTTCGTTCTATTGCGATTAATCAAGCATAGCAGGATCACAGTAGTCTGGAGTTAACATACTATTGACATGAAAATTATAATACTAAATTATTATTTCACATTTCGTTAGGAGTGTTTGGGCAAAATGCAATGGCGAAAAAAATTGAACTCTACAATTTCGAATGTATTGTTATTTTTTATTTGACTAACGAAAAATGTTAATGATTAACTAGACATCCGGCTAGACGTATTATATGAGATGATAATCAGTGGATGATTTAGTTCTTCTCGAAAACAAACGTTGTTACGTTGTCCCCGGGAGTGATCAGTAGTGATGATAGCCGGACGGGTAGACGTTCTGGTAGTCGGCGGCGGACTGGTGACCGTGGTAGTAGGGCGAGCCGACCTTCTTGACGACCGCGTTGAACCCGTGCACGTCGTCCGCGGTGTACTCGACCACGCGGGTCGATCCGTCGGCTTCCAACAGGCTGTACGATCCCTTCACGTTGCCGTGTCCGTCGCTCGACTCGTGTTGGCTCTTCACGTCGTGCGTGTGCGGGTCGTGCACGCCGTACTCGAAGCTGTACGGGGCGGGCGCGTGGGCGTATTGGTCGTGTGCGTTGTAACTGCTGTACTCGGGCGGGTAGGCTAACACCATCATATGACCGGCGACCAGCGCGGCGAATGCGATCAACTGAAAAACGTACAACAGAATATTACAGTGTTGGTTTTCAAAAAGATACTAAACAATAGATTACGATATGTGATATGTTGCGTTTAAATGTTAGTAAAGATATTACTATATCTTACTGATCAATATTATCAATCAATGTTTGATAATATTTTACAAACAATAATAAATATATTTTAAGTGTTTGGCATACTTTTAGTAAAGATGTACACATAAAAAGGTCGAAATTCCTTAGTCGGGCAAGTATATTAGAAACTGGAAACTGACAGGTTATCTATATTCATTTTCTTAACTTGTAACTAATGTACGATTGCTCATGAAAAAACGATACTGGGCGAAAGAGATCGATTGGTTCGGTTTATAGTTAACTAAAACAACGGTATGTTGTAAGTTTTGCCATTTTTTTTATTGTAATTTTTCGTCAGTTTCCCACAATTATTATGTATATTTAGAATATTCATGATTCCCCTAAATACTAACTAGGAGACATACCCTACTGATCGGATAACCTTTAATGATTTTAATAATTTGTTGAAATCGTGTGCACATTGTACACCGGTATAAAAAAAATTAAAAAAAATTATAACTATAAACAACTATCTAAATATACGGAAAAACAAAAAAATGTATTGTATCACATACATTCTAAAAATTAAAAGGGATGTATGGATGAGCGATTTGAAAAAAATTGAAAAAACTCATAGCTTATAGCTTAATAAAATTATATAAAAATAAAATCTTACCTTTGTGGTCATTTTGAAAGTATTGTAAAAGTATATATTAAATACAATATTAAAATAAAACCGTGTTTTTACGGAAAATGAAAAGAGTTGAATGTTGTTTTATATGATTTTTCCTACAGTATTTATACAATACAATAATATAGAACATCCCTACCTCTGGAATGTTCAACAGAACATGTTTGGCTCATTAATACCCCACTGAACTAGTTATAGTATTTTAACTCGTTAAAAAAATATTTACAGATTGCTTTTTCGATCTTTTATTCACGTATATGCGTGGTATACATGACATAATTAATAATTAATTTTAATTATCGTGTTCACGTAACACAAAGTTATTTTACGAATAAATATTTTTTACTGTTTTAAAATTTGAAAGAAATATCTAAATTAAAGGTTTTCTCATTAATAATTGTATTGATAACTTCATGGTTTGGTAATAAAACAAAATTTAGGTTTTGGAAAAATAGAAATACTATTGATTTTAACTATTTTCTTATTGTGCATGTGTGAACAATTGTTATTTATAATTTATTTCATTCAAATTTTTATACTTTGATTTTAAATTCATTTTAAGGTGTAATAATTTTTTTTTTTTTAGATTCTGAACGGAGTGAAGAATGTATTAATTTTACAATAATGTGTTTTTTTTATTTTTTATTTTTTTTTTTTATGTCTGTCGACACGATTTGGGGCGGTAAAAATGCTTCGATTGCCTTATGTAGCAACTTTTCTGAAAGGAAAGTGAATTTATTTGGTACTTTGGTTTTAAATTTTCAATATTTTTTAAATGCGACGGGAAAACCCCTAAAAAATTTTGGGAAAAATGGGAGTTTTTACGCAAAACCAGTTTTCGATATAATCAAATTTTTTATTTTGCTATAACTCAAAAACTAATCGATGTAAATACTTGAAATTTTCACCAAATGTTTAGATTAGCGTTCTCTATACACCATTACATTTTCAAAATATTTTGACTTTTATTGAGCTATTTATAGAAAATTGAAATTTTAAATTTTTTTAAGTATTTTTTTTTTTAAATAACGATAAAATTTTTTAGCTGCCTAGAAAATCTTGAAAATTTAATACAAGGTTTCTTATAAGTTGTTCCTTATCTGATAAAAAAAAAATCTAAAGTCGTAAGTCACAATTTTTTTTTATAAGTGCTCACAGTTCCAATTTATACGAAATATGTAAAAATCACGATAATTTGCAAGTTATTTTGTAGATAAAAATTCATAAAATTTTTTCTGTTCATACTTAAGGTTCAAAATTTTAACACTAGGTTATCTATAAGCTACTCTTCAAAAATCTTTAAAAAAATTTCTACCGGAATTAGAGGAAAAAATTGTATGACTGTTTGAAATTTAAATATTTACGAAATTGCATAAAATACCGATTTATTCTCAAACGATTTTAAATATTTGTTATAATTCAAAAAGTATAAGTCGCAAATTTTTGAAATTTCTACCAGCTGTTAAAATTAGTATTTCCTTTATGTCATATTTTTTTTCAAAATATTATTTTGATTTTTAAGCCACTTATAGGCATTTAAAATATTCGATTTTTTTACATTTTTTTTTTATAATCGGTGATAAAAAAAATTAGGCTCATACAAAATACTTGAAAGTTTAATAAAAGATTCCACAGAAGTAGTTCTTATTGTCATTCAAAAATTATTAAAATCCATAGGCACAATTTTTTTTTATAAGCGTTTGAACAGCGAATATTGACATAAAATTACATGTAAAATATAATATAATGTATAATATTCTAGACTGACAAAGATATCGGTTTTTTTTAAAATGCTCACTCAAAAACGAAAAACTGCAACAACTTGAAATTTTCACCAAATCTTTATATTGACGTTTTCTATACATGGTTAAGTTTTCAAAGTATTTTGACATATTTTGACTTATTTATAGACAATTTTTCTAAATTTTTCGTTTCAAAATAAAATATACTTATTACAATATTTATAAATAACAATGTATTATATTCTAGACTAACATATCATCTCCGTTCAGAATCGTTTTTCGTATAAAATGATACCTATCATTGAATTCAAATTTAACAAATTCATTATAATGACCTATCCTATGAAGAGTCGCACTCCACCCCCAAGTGTACAGCAGAGCGAGGCCCATCCGGTTCTTTTTAATTCTAGAAATTATGAGTGTAATTGTCATTTATTATTTCAGGAAGCAATAAATTAGTATTAAAAATCCGGTTTAAAATCTGTACATATTAATTTTATTGCGTCGTAGATTTTGACTGGTTCTTTCTATAATATACAAGTATATATGACCGCGGTGTATGTTTTATATTGGGGTATTTGTTTATATAACTTTTAATTTTGTCATTTGTGTAGTAAAACTTCAAATTATTGTAGAAATCGGACCTCAGAAGGTGCAATAAATCGAATTGTGCGAATAATTGAACAATTAACAAAATTAAAATTAAAAAAGAACAAATTATGTACTTATAATGAACACAAAAAACTATTGTATTATTAGAAAATGATAACTTCATAAATTTATTACTGAATACTAATGATCAAAATTCTAAAAATGTACATTTTATATGCCTTTTATATGAGTTTTTCTTCTTTGATTACTATTTTTTTTTCTATAGAAGTTCAATATAGCATTGAGTTTATAATATAAGTATTTAAAATAGAAGTAGGAAAACAAGGAATGACTGAAATAATTTTAAGACACTGAAAGATGGATAGTTTCATTTTATAATGATGTAATTAACAAAGTTTCAATATTTTGTCGATTTGAATTTAAAAATTACTCCAAACACACTTGGTAAATATTCTATTTGTATAGAAACAATGTGTACATTGCTGAAAGAGCTCTAACTAAACAAATAGTTAGAAATATATTTTATATGTGTAATAAAAAAAACTTCGATTTAATAGGTCTTATATATCGGTGAAAATAAACAAAAATATTATATTATGATGCACTGTGCATTTTTAGTGTGTACGTGTCATACATTTTAAAAATATCGTTGATGTCTGTTATTTAATTTCATATCTAACTAGTTGCATTATCCGGCTTTACTTGTACGTAGTTTTTAAATTAAATTTTTAAATTAACACACATTGTGTTGTTTTAAAAAAAAAATCATTTTACTTTATTTAATCAAGTGCTCAATAGTAGTAGCAGGGCCACTCTTAGCATTTTAAGGAATAGGGCAAAAAATCGTTAAATTATTAAAATGACACTTAAAAAATCGTAACCTTTAAATAAAATCCTCATCTTTCGCACCCATCAGATAAAAAAAAATTAAAAATCTGGCAATGTAGTGACTCAGGAGAATATTCGAAACAACTCTGTGAATAAAAATTAGAAAAATGTTAAATGGTATCTTCACAAAATTGAAACAAAAAGGCCTATTATATATCTATATATAAAGATATCAGCTATTATAGTAACGTGCAACAGCCAAAAACTATCTCGTGTACGAATCATACAGATCTATATAATAATATGTAATACTTTGTATTGATTGCAATGCATTCTTATTATTTAAAATTAAATGCAAAATTATCTTTGCTCCCGATAATGTCTTAGTCTAACAAAATCGTCATTTTTTTTTTTTTTTTTTAGTCAACTACAGACCCGCTTTTTGGAAACATCATGAGTTAATTTTTCGCATCGTGAACAAAGTTTTTTGTTAAATTCGTTTTAATATTATCTATTTTTATCATTTTCGTGCAATGCATAGTGGTGTGTTGCGTTTGCTCGGCATATGTCAATGATGACGTGATTGTAGTATCATTATCGTTGCGCGAAAATGCCTGTTATTACAAGTTTTCAAGTCTTTTTGGTTATGTTTTGTTTATATTTTCAAGTCATACTCTCACTGTCACAAAAGTCTCATAAGTTCCGTTGTTTCCTTTTCATTGTGGTGACACTGAGGTATTTTATCTTCATTTGGTGTCCGGCGATCATTGCTTTCGTTGTGAATGTCATCGTCACCGTTGCTCTCTCGTTTGTGTGTCTTCGTGGTGTGCACATTAATCTATTCATTCAAGTGTCCGTATGTCCGCAGCCATTTTTGTTAAAAACCACAAACCGTCTGGTAAAGTATTATCCGAGGCAATCGGACACTACCCAACGTAATTATTTTTCATTGTTTCAGTTTTATCAGCGGTCGCCTTGTGAGTAATGTGGTTTTCATTAATTGTGTCATTGTCCAGGGCTGTGGACTCGTGCAGTTTTTTCGTCTATGACTGTGTTTGGGTGGTTGCACGCACGCGAGAGCTAAGCCTTATATTTTTATTTGTATAAAGTTTATTGGATAAGCACATTCCTCGGTGAAGTCGCGTGGGATGAACTTCGCCATTCGACTCAGTCACATGTGCGTATTGGTCTATCATATTTGTTTAATTTTTATGTAAAAGCAGACGGGCCTAGCCTTCATAGGAAATTTATTATTATTATTATTATTGTTGTTGTAGAACTTTTTAGCTGTGCCACTGTAGGACCAGTATTATCATTTTTATACCATTTATTCATTGTTTTATTGTAATTCCGTTGTGACATTGTAAGGCCAACCTTGTTGCATTGTTATTATTTATGTATACATATTTATTGTGCAAACCAGGCTGCCTTTATATCAATTTTTTTACATATTTATTAATTATAAAGCTGACGAACAAGCCTAGCTCCTACCAAATTGGTGGGCACTTCAAGTTAATACGTCACTAATTGATATAATTTTTTGCTGCATATTTAACACTCTTAACCCGCCCAAACCTAACACTAATCCCAACTGTCGACAAAAATATTTTAATTTAATGCACCATATTTCATCACAAATACCATTCAATTATTCGTGGTGTCTGCTAGTTTCTTTGTTCTATTATCGTACGTCTGTAAAGTTGGCCCCTCTATGTTATCATATAAATAATAAACGTGCGTCAAAAATTAGTAACTAATTTGAAACACCAGTTTTATAATTTGCAACTCAACACACTTAACACAATTCAAATTTCATTAATGGGGTACAACTTCACCAAACAACCTCCTCAAATATTCGTATCGAATAAAAAACTTGTTTCAACATTACCTGGCTAATTTGCAACTAATTGCAACTCGATACGTTTCTTGCAAACATTTTTTTCTAGTGGGGGATATTATTATATCTGGACGCAGTACCACCACTTGCAAACGTTGAACTAGTTCAAAAACACTATATTCACAATAAATTGTCAACATATTACCACTAATTTGTTTAGTGCCTTAAATTACCGAGGAGGAAACTGCCAAAAAACCAGTTAGGTTTATAAGAACAATTTTACTTACTAATATTTAATCAACTATATAACTATCCGACTTAGTTAAAATATTGAAACCAATGGTGTATTTAATAGGAGATTTCCCATAAAAAAATATCACGGCTACCGACTTGATAGTTTTTCTAATCATTAAATATAGAAAATTAACATATTGGATAAGTTGTTGAATATTTTTTGAGTAATAAAACGTATTAATAAGTTCTACTTAAAATAGTTCTTTGAAAATACTGGTATACCATTCGAGCAGTACTGAATTGGTTCCCGATCCCTAATCTTACGTGTCAAGTTGATTCCAGTTTGAAAAAGGTATTTTATTTAGTTGAACCGACCTGATTCCCGTTTAACTATACAAATTTTCCTTCTCGATTGTACAGGCTTAGGACTGTCAATTTTAAAATAGGCTTGGTTAAAAATGTATGTTAATGTATATTGAAAAAATATACAATATGAAAAATTTGAAGTAATAAGAAAATTAAAATCGTTGATTTGCAAATTTGAAGCAAACATTCTTCAAATATTTAATTTACGTATATTTCTCATTAATGTACTAAGTTATACAGTTTTCCTAGCATTTGTTTGAATGTCTCCATAATTATTTTGCTGAAAAACTAATTACGCAAACAATAATATGATTAAAATGACATACCACAAAAAAGCAATGTTCGATGTTTTAATATACTGAGGTTAATAATGAAATAAGATTAAGAAATAATGTTCAACAAATTATTTCATTAGTCAAAGAACACAATCTCGTTCTTGAAACGATTACAAAAATGCGATCGCATAATTTAACACACGATAAAATATAATTATAATATAATATTATAAATATTTAAGTCAATTTCGTGCCGTTACAATATTTACTAGTACGACTAACAGGAGATAGCAGGATCGCAGTAGTAAGTGTAACAAGGACATAGCATATCATGGACGTGGAAATGACAATGCTAAATGATTGTCGTACGTTTCGTTAGGAGTGTTTCGGCGGCAAAAGGAGATGGCGGAAAAAATTAAACTCTACGATTCGAATGTACTATTATTATTTATTTGACTAACGAAAAATATTAATGATTAATTATCCGACTAGACACATTGTATGAGATGATAATCAGTGGCGACGGAAACGGGATGATTTAGTTCTTCTCGAAAACAAACGTTGTTACGTTGTCCCCGGGCGTGATCAGTAGTGATGATAGCCGGACGGGTAGACGTTCTGGTAGTCGGCGGCGGACTGGTGACCGTGGTAGTAGGGCGAGCCGACCTTCTTGACGACCGCGTTGAACCCGTGCACGTCGTCCGCGGTGTACTCGACCACGCGGGTCGATCCGTCGGCTTCCAACAGACTGTACGATCCCTTCACGTTGCCGTGTCCGTCGCTCGACTCGTGTTGGCTCTTCACGTCGTGCGTGTGCGGGTCGTGCACGCCGTACTCGAAGCTGTACGGGGCGGGTGCGTGGGCGTATTGGTCGTGTGCGTTGTAACTGCTGTACTCGGGCGGGTAGGCGAACACCATCATGTGACCGGCGACCAGCGCGGCGAATGCGATCAACTGAAATGAAAACGTTAGACAGAATATTACGGAATTTTTTATCGTGATTAGATTATATTTTAAAAATAGTTATGAATAGTAGTTATATTTTTGTACGCGCGGATATTTTAGATGCCTTTATTCGTTCATAAATGATATATTATCTTGTAAAGCATGTAAAATTTACAAAAATCACATACTTCACCGTCGGTTGAAATTTTACGATATTTCATTTGATATGCAATGTGTAATTATTTTCTATCAAGTTTAAGTGTAAATTAAGTGTGCGATAAATAAATTGTAATTTGAAAGGTAAAAATGTTTACATTTCGACCCATTTATAACATTGTAAAGGCCCTATTTTCAACTAATGTGTTAGGTTATTTGGTTACCCGCCCCATTAACGCGATCAAAAAAGATTCGAAGAAAGTTTGAATCGACTTTCAAAATATATCGGATAATAGTATTCGACCTTATGGATTCGGCGAATTTATAGTTGACTAATTTGATTTGGACTATTACTCGATATTATTTTACTAAAAATGTACACAAAATATCAATTCCTACGGTCTCAAAATGAATAGATAATAAACACTTATAACAGTTTAATAACATAAAAATCTTACCTTTGTGGTCATTCTGAAAGTGTTGAAGAAGTATAATAAAGAGATTATAATAAAACCGTGCTTTTACGGAAAACGAAAAACGTCGAATGTTGTTCATTATGATATCGTCTACAGTATTTATACAGTATTGTATACAATACAATAATATAGAACATCCCTACCGCGAGAATTTTCAACTGAACATGTTTGACTAATAAATAAATGGCCTACTGGACCAGTTTTAATATTTTAGCTCATTAAAAAAATTTATACAGTTTGCTTATATATTACATGTATCATTTTTATGTAAATTATACGTAAATAAAGGATCGAATATGCAAACTGTGCACATTTTTTGTTCGTATATCACGTAATTAATTATATATTTTAATTAAAATTTTCATGTAACATAGAGTTATATCATGTATATAACTTAAACGAACTTATTTACATTTGTTTCGAAAATTCTTACAAATGCTAACGACCACTCAATTTTGTTGTTTTTTTTATAGTTTTGAAATAAAATCAATTTTAGATTCAACTTCATGTTTTGTTTGTTAACCATAATTCGATTATTATCAACCTATTTTATTTTTATCTGTTTAAAATTTGTAATTGTGTATGATTTACTTTTTGCTCTGACCATTGTGACTATAATCATTTTTATCAGTGAAAAGGTTTAGACTTTTAAGTTATTAATCTTAAATCTAATCCTTAAATAAATAAGAATATTACACACACTAAAATAGTTCATAGGGTAAAAAAAAAAATTTAAATTCGTTTAATTTGAGAATAATTTTAGTACATGTTATGTATAATTTTAACTTTCGAGAATACAGCTATTGTTTATCATGTGATTAATAACTTTAACAAGATTTAAGAATCGGCTTCTAGGTCTTTAAGTTGTATTGCTCTGTCGCTCACCATCAGAACTCAATATCTTAGCCTTAAGATTAATAATATATTAAGTGGTCATATTCTTTATTTAATCCATTTGCATAATTGCACTAAATAATTTTTTTTTTCCGTTTGAACCGACACTAACAGGGGAACGGATTGTCCCAGTACTTCCCTAGTATTGCACTATATCTATGATGACCAGACATAATCTTTTTCGTAAGACTGTACTCTTTTTTAATGCGTATCAATAGTGTTAAGTACATAAAATTGTGCTATTTTTATTTTTAAAAAAGTATTATAGACTAAATATATGTTTATTTTTTTTTATAATTTGAATTATATAAAATTTATAAAGTTTGTATATTTTATAAATATTTTAAGTAAATTTTTGTATTTATTTGTTTAAATCTTATACTTGGTATTTTTATTTTTAAAAAATAATTTATCCTTTAGTTTGTATACATTAAATTACTTAAATTTAAAATATTTTCATCATAAGGACACACACTAAATGAGTTGACATGATAATTTTAAATAATTGGTTTATATAGTTGGTAATAATAATAAAAAAATGAAGTATCAGATGAAAAAAAAACAATTTTTATAGAAGGAGATGACCTGTGGACTATGGTATATGAGCTATGCCTATGACATGAGTAAAACGGGGAAAATAGTATACGCGTTGGGCAATTATGACAGAGGAGGAGCTAAGTTTTAAAATCTACTTTTTTTAAATGTTTATATCTGGTCACCATAACTAAATCGGATCGATCGTTATGCATCCTCTAATTAATTAATTTCTGGTATCTCGTTTTAGAGAATAGAGATAGGTGGCAGTATGTTTATCTAGAGGTATGGTCTTGAATGGCCGAAACTAAGAAAGAAGAAGAAGTTATCTCGTTGTATAAAAATTTGATTCCGTTCTTACCGACGCATCATCAAATCTACTGCTTGCCGGTCACAACAACCTAGGTAGCTAATCTATTTATATTTAAAACTTTTAGTGCCTTTTATTCTATTTCGATTCATTTCTGATTATAACATAAGTGAATCTACACGTTTACATAATGATTGGGTACAGTGGCGAAGCGAGCTATTTTAATACAAGGAGCGATAATTTTAGTTTACCCTTTCACCTAATATTTTATTAAACATACTAAAAAAATTTGTTTGCTACTCGCTGAAATATTAAGGCTTAATGCACAATAATGTCATATATAATAAAAATAAAAAATATATAAGTTAACGTCTGCTTCTTTTATTATTCAATATTTTTTATCTATATTAAACCATATTATACTCCCAAAATTAAAATTGTGGAGAAAATCAGAAATTGTGATAGTATGATTTATTCATGTACATCAATTAGTATATTATTGATTTTTTATGCTTTTATAATTTAGACCACGAATTATAGTAGAATAACTACAGGCTATAAATGTTGTGGTCAGTGTGCGTTGAGTTATGTTGCCGTCCTTAAGAAAATTATAATTAAAAATTATATTCACCATACTATAAATTACAGTCAGTAGCGAATTAACAGGTAGGATATAAGTGTACTATACAAGAGCAATAAATATTTGAATTGTCAAAAAAAAAATCGTCAAACTAAAAGTATGTTTGCACATCTAACGGTGCCGAATGCTCAGATAAAATATTACGATTTACTTGTAACTGACTATTTTCGAGGAAAAAACGTACAGGAATAACGAAAATAGTTTATACAATAACAGTACAACTAGAACAAGTTCCTAATTAATTATTAATGAATTATCGCCTTGTAACATGCAGCAGTAGACTATAGCCTTTTTGTGATATCTATGAACGAAATATTATGTATATTATAGTAATACAAGAAAAATTATAATTATATATTTTTTATTTTATGTAGATCCTAAATAACTTGCCGTCCCGGGGCAATTGCCCCCTCTTGCCTCCCGTTAAACGCGGCTTTGGTTGTGTTATATCACACAAAAGTGATAAAATAATTGTTAATTCAAACACATTGATAATGTACTGATTTTAAACGTATTCACAACATACTTGTTAATATTTAACTAGATTATCTTGTTAATTAATATTGGCTTAAGTATATTTCTAGTATCAAATATTATTTTCTATGTACGTATAATATGCTAAATATTAATAACTACCCAACTCAAATTTCGTTGGAGCAACCGTTTCTCTAAACATCTACCACTAAGCCACTGATTCGGTATCTATGTTGTTGTTTGTTCGTCCTTTAACTGTTTACGTTTTCCTAATTGTAATGAAAGATATAAATTTGGATGATTGATTGAAAATGTATTCTTAGCTTATGTTCTAAGTCCTCACATTTTTATTTCATTATACTCAGATATTTTGAATGTTTATTAAATGTTAATGCTTAACTCTCTTAGTGTGTAAAAATGTGTTGTGATTTTTTATCTTCCTAATTCTTCGTAAACGTTGATCTTTAATATTCTTTTAAGAGAGAATCTATATTTCCTGATACATAACCTGAAGAATGTCTTTTCACTTTCTATTATATTTAATTTAATTTTGTTAATTTTATATGAAAAATAATGTCTCTAGTAAGCCGAAAAAACATTCCTAATTATTTTCTATTCAGGTATTTATGTTACCTATTTTTTACATTAAAAATTTAAATTTTATTTTCTAAGATATCATCATAATGTAACATTACATAATTACTATTATGAAATGTTGAAAATAAAATTTAAAAAATATAAAAAAAATTATGAAAGTTTTTTGAAAATCAGCATTAAAGGTACGTTATTTAAAGATTTATAACTAATTGATTACAGACAAATAATACTTTTAATCATCTTGTAACATCATAATTGTTTTTAAAATAAATTAATTTCATCTTTAGGTGAATTAGGTTCATCCTACCTATTGTTTGAAAATCAATTTTTCCTTATTGTTGTACCTACTTGAATTTTATTTAATTGTCTGTTATTATTTTTTTTTTTACATAATTTACCCTAAACTTAAATATTATGTGCAAAACACTACGTGTCATTATAATATAATACATATCTATCATCGTAATGTCGTAAAGACCTATATTATGATGAAGTATATTTTAAATTACGAGTACAACGATTACGACTTGGTCGTTAATATTATATACATTTCTCTCTCTCTCTCTCTCTCTATGGTTTCAATCCGTAGATTGGTTTGCAGCAATCTTCAGTCTTCCCTCTTATCTTGAGAAGAAGACATGTTGATTGCTGATACTTGGGATATTAATACGGTGGTTTCCCGTTGCCTTCTGTATCGCAGTGCAGCCACCAGTCGTACAGTAACCCGTATCTGTTGGTTACTGTCTGTCATACATTTTTATAGTGCAATAAATTATGATATTTATATGATATTCGAAAAATTTCATTATTTTTTTATTGATGTAGAATATATTAATTTTTTTAAGATTATGTTGTTTACCATTATGTATGACTTACGAACTGAGTCCCAATAAAACTTTTTATAACATTTTTAATCCTAGTTGTTCTAACTGACTAACGACGAACAGGAGATAGCAGGATCGCAGTAATAAGTGTAACAAGGACATAGCATATCATGGACGTGGAAATGACAATGCTAAATGATTGTCGTACGTTTCGTTAGGAGTGTTTCGGCGGTAAAAGGTGATGGCGGAAAAAATCAAACTCTACGATTCGAATGTACTGTTATTATTTATTTGACTAACGAAAAATATTAATGATTAATTATCCGACTAGACACATTGTATGAGATGATAATCAGTGGCGACGGAAACGGGATGATTTAGTTCTTCTCGAAAACAAACGTTGTTACGTTCTCCCCGGGAGTGATCAGTAGTGATGATAGCCGGACGGGTAAACGTTATGGTAGTCGGCGGCGGACTGGTGACCGTGGTAGTAGGGCGAGCCGACCTTCTTGACGACCGCGTTGAACCCGTGCACGTCGTCCGCGGTGTACTCGACCACGCGGGTCGATCCGTCGGCTTCCAACAGGCTGTACGATCCCTTGACGTTGCCGTGTCCGTCGCTCGACTCGTGTTGGCTCTTCACGTCGTGCGTGTGCGGGTCGTGCACGCCGTACTCGAAGCTGTACGGGGCGGGCGCGTGGGCGTATTGGTTGTGTGCGTTGTAACTGCTGTACTCGGGCGGGTAGGCGAACACCATCATGTGACCGGCGACCAGCGCGGCGAATGCGATCAACTGAAATGAAAACGTTAGACAGAATATTACGGAATTTTTTATCGTGATTAGATTATATTTTAAAAATAGTTATGAATGTTTAATAGTAGTTATATTTTTATGAAAAAATGTGTGATATAAATCAATTAGGATGCTCGCGAAATTAACAAACGAAAAAACACGTTGAACAGTGTTTCAATAAAAATCTTACTTTCATGGTCATTTTGATAGAGATTTAGAAGTTTAATTTGAAAACGAGATTAAAATAAAACCGTGATTTTACGGACAGCAAAAACAATTGAATGTTGCTTCTTACGATTCAGCCTGCAGTATTTATACGATGCAATTGTATAGAACATCCCTACCGCAAGGATATTCAACTGGACACGATTGGCTAGTGAATAAATGGCCTACTGGACCAGTTACAATATTTTAGCTCATTAATATGATCCACAGTCTGCTTATTCAAACTTTTATTTACGTACATAACATAATTAATTATGTGTTTTAATTAACGCGTTCATGTAACACTGAGTAATTCCATGAATAATTATATGTTTACAATCTATTTAAATTTTAATAGGTCAAAGTTTCAAAATAAGATCTATTTTAGGTTTTCGGACGCACTCGCTCCGTGACTGTTGTCCGCAACACACGTATCAGTTACATGCACGCATATTCATTTGTTTCTCAAGTCTTACCTAATCAAATTAATTGTGAATGGTGTCAAAAAAATCCGGATATCGGCCTGTGTATCCCACTTCCGTTATCGCCACGGAATTTCAGCATCTCAAGTCTAAATCATCCAAAAACTGGTAATTATAATTGCTATACTCGTACGTCTATACGGTATCTACTTAATTAATTGCCGTCCGCGCTCCCCGGCATCGCCGGCGGCAGCTATTTATCTAATCTAATCCAAGTCGCGATAACGACAGTACGCACAATGAACCGCAATAACAATGTTAATATAACTGATTCGAAAAATAAAACCTCAAATAGAAATAAAACAAACTCAGCGTCGTCCAGTCGTATACAGAGTGCATCAAGTGATGTGTTCGAAAATTCTGATATGGACATAGACGTAACCGTAAAAAAGTCTAGCAAAACCGGTAGGAATCTTTCTTCCTCTGTCGAACCTTCCACAAGCAAAATAGCTAAGACGACCCAAAAAAGTATATTTTCAACAACAAATAGGTACTCCTGCCTTGCTGCTGATGACAACCCAGAGATAGCGTTCCCATCTCAGAATCTATCAAACGAAGTATCAGACGATGCTAGTGAACCCGTCAAACCTCCACCATCTCCACCACCTATTATGGTTCAAGGGTTACTTGACTTTGTTGCGCTTCGCAACGATTTTCTCAAACTGCTTGGTGCCGAAAATTTCTTATTCAAATCATCCACTAATGATTTAAAAATCCTCACTAAAAATTCCGACTCTTATAGAGCTGTGATAAAGTATTTAAATGCAAATAAAGCCGAATATCACACATACCAACAACGTGAAAACAAAGCTTTTCGTGTTGTTATACGTAATATTCATCCTTCTACCCCATTAAATGAGATTGGAATCGCCATTCAAGAAATTGGCTTCACAGTGCGTCAAGTTGCTAATGTCCGTCACAAAATTACAAAAACAAATTTGCCTCTCTTCTTTGTCGATCTGGAACCAGCTGAGATCAACAAAGATATATTCCACGTAACGTCCATTCTTCACACCAAAGTTCGTATCGAAGAGCCATATAAACGTAGGGAAGTAATACAATGCCAAAACTGCCAGAAATATGGCCACTCCAAAAGCTATTGCTCACACCCACCTCGCTGCGTCCGCTGCGCTGAACTTCACACATCTTCATCTTGCACCAAATCCATAGAGCAACCTCCAACGTGCGCTCTCTGTGGAGGAAGTCATCCGGCAAATTACCGCGGATGTACCGTTCACAAGGACCTACAGAAATTTCACAATAATTCCAAAGCTACAACTAAACAAAATGTTAATTTAAATAATAATGTAAATGGGGGTAAAACTGCTAGCGATGGAACACTCTCTGATCAACCTAATATCAATTTAAACAATACCAAGGAATTCCCAAGCCTTCCGACAAACGCTTCCCACCCACAAGATAGCAAAAACAAACCAAATTACTACAAAAAAAATCATTTCAATTCAAATATGTTTAATACTCAACCCGATAACAATCTAACCTCTCAATTTTCCTCATTCTTATCAGAATTAAAATTAGTGGTAAATCCTTTAATCCAACTTCTCACTACTGTTATAAACAAACTAGTCCTAAAAGATGATAAATAGACAATCGAACGTAAACTCCCTTAGAATTTTTCTTTGGAACGCAAATGGTCTTAAACGTCATGAACCTGAACTACTCAACCTATTCACAGAAAAACATATAGATATTGCACTTATCTCAGAAACTCACTGCACTTCAAACTCTAAAAATTTTTTCCCCGGGTACAACATTTATCGAACCGACCACCCTGATGGCTCTGCCCATGGGGGCTCGGCCATTATAATTTCAAAAAAAATACAATGCCAACCGTTACTTAATTACAAAACTAACACTATTCAAGCTACAAACATCTTAATTACTCTGAATCATATTCCCACAACTATATCCGCAGTCTATTGTCCTCCAAGGCCTGCAATATCATCTGAACATCTCTCCCAATTTCTGAACTCACTTGGCCGCTCATTTCTTATAGGCGGTGACTTCAATGCCAAACACTCGCAATGGGGCTGTCGGACCGATAACACTAGGGGTCGGTTGCTTCAAAATATTATATTGAACACAAGAATTACATTCATATCTCCTCCGGGGCCTACTTACTGGCCTTCCCACCAAAACCGGCACCCCGATATTTTAGATTATTTTCTCACCACAATCCCAAGACACATTACTCATTCCATAAAAAATCTAGCAGATCCAGCATGTGACCACAGTCCAGTTCTTCTTAATCTGAATTGTGAGATTTACCACAATCCTCCCCGTCCTTCCTTAGCGAAAGGACCAGTCAATTGGAGTTCCTTTTCAAAAAATCTAGAAAATGATACTAATCTTAAAATCTCACTTAAATCAAACGACCAAATCGACGAAGCAGCGCAAAACCTAACCACCTCAATCCAAACCGCCGTTTTCAAAGCATCGTATGTCACAAATACACCTGACATTTCAAAACATAATATCCTTACTCCCCAAATCCAAAAATTAATAGTAAAAAAAAGAAGGGTCCGCTCGTTGTGGCAAAGATCCAACCTGCCTTCTGACAAACGACTATTAAATAATCTATCAAATTTAATCAAAAAACTCATAATAAAACATAAATCCAACTTTTTCCAAGAAAAATTTCAATCACTTAACTCTAATGACGGTTCTCTATGGAGAACTACCAAAAATATTCTCAAAATCAAAGAACAAGCTACACCGCTCAATGGTCCAAATGGAGAGCTAGCGATCTCTGACAAAGATAAAGCTGAACTTTTTGGAACCCATCTTTCAAATATATTTATGCCACATCCTAATGTTAATCCTGAATCTACTCACCTCGACAATATTGCCAGATTTATTGATAGTCCTTTACCAATGTCTCTCCCAGCAAAACACACATCCCCAAATGAAATCAAACACTTAATTAGCAAACTAAAGCCAAGGAAGTCACCCGGATACGACTTAATTACAAACAAAATATTACAACACTTACCCAATAAAACTTTATTACTTCTCACATTTATTTATAACTCCATGTTAAGACTCTCTCACTTCCCTCCAATCTGGAAATTTTCTATAGTAATACTTATACATAAACCTGGTAAACCCAAACACCTACCGTCATCCTATAGACCTATAAGTCTACTACCAGTTTTAGCTAAACTATTCGAGAAAATTATCATCAAAAGAATTAGACCACTCATTCATTCAAACAATATAATACCCCACACACAATTTGGCTTCAGGACATCTCACTCGACAATACATCAAATACACAGAATTACTGATAAAATTCAAACTTCATTCGAAAATAAAGAGTACTGCCCAGGAGTTTTTCTAGATGTGGCCCAAGCCTTTGATAGGGTTTGGCACGTCGGCCTCCTATACAAGTTAAAATTATTCCTCCCAGCTCCCTACTATCTAATAATCCAATCCTACCTCTATGATCGTACATTTGCAGTTCGGCAGGGCGACTCAATATCCTCCTACTTTCCAATCTCTGCCGGTGTTCCACAAGGAAGTGACTTATCACCCGATTTATTTAACATATATACATCAGATATTCCAAAAACAGCAAACACAACCATAGCAACTTATGCAGATGATACAGCTATACTCTCCTCCAATCCAGACCCTATTTTATCCTCAAACTATCTCCAAAATCACCTCAATTTAATAAACACCTGGGCAACCAAGTGGAAAATCCTAATAAATCCCGATAAATCTTTCCAAGTGCCATTTACACTGCGCAAACACAACCTACCCTCGCTCCAACTTCAAGGAGTCGAGATTCCTTCATCAAATCAGGTAAAATACTTAGGCATTTTACTAGACAAAAGATTGACATGGGGACCTCATCTTAAGTCCAAACGTAAAATTCTTAACTACCGCCTTCATCTACTCAGGCCGATTCTTAAATCCAAACTATCGATACACACAAAGTCCACATTGTACAAGTCTCTACTCAGGCCCATTTGGGCGTATGGTATGCAAATCTGGGGATGTGCCAAACCCTCCCAAGTCCGCACTATCCAAGCCTCCCAGTCCATCACTCTCCGGCTAATAGCCTCGGCCCCATGGTATGTAACAAATGAAACCCTACACAATGACTTAAGAATTCCAACAGTTGACCAACTAGCTAAATCATACTACAAAAGATTTCACTCCAAACTACAACACCATCCCAATCCTTTAGTCACTCACCTTGCATCACGTACTCTTCCTGACAACCCACCACGCCGACTTAAAAGAAATTGGTGCCGCGACCTATTAAATTAATGAATTAAATTAATGAACAAAAAAAAAAATAAATTACTAGAGGGTACCATCGCTGGATGATTTCCCTCATCATGTGCCTCAAGTGTATTTTTATTATTTTATGTATATAGTGTTATATCATTTATCCATTTTACTTATTGTGTCATATTGTATACAGATTGTAAATTTTCTAAAAATAAAAAAAAAAAAAAAAAAAAAAGGTTTTCGGACGAATAACAAAACTATAGGGTTTGGTTGTTAACTATATCTTGTAATTTTCAATCTACTCGTATTTTATTCTCATCTACGTAAAATATATATTTACAGCATATTACAATAGGAAAGAAATAATATAATGTGTATATAAAAATATTACTTTATGGGATATTAGAACAGTTCTTGTACGCATTTGGCCGTTACGGCTGATTCTAGAGATATTTTTCAACTCTTCGTTAATATTCATATTGCTTATTTTTCCAATTATTTTCAACTTTACTAATTTCATAAAATTTATATAAATTTAAAATTAATCATGAACGTTGAAATTTTCCATATTTTTTTTTTTCTAAAATAATTTGAGTAAAATTAAGTATGATCAAATATAATACAGATAAATAATGATGAATATAAATATAAAATAAATATAAATCAGATATAATTTTTTTATTACCTTGATTTTCTTTTAATTCGATAAATCGAATATATTTTTGGACTGCTGATTTCAACACTCGACAAAAAAGTTTTCATATGATATGGTTTTTCTTAAATAAAATTTCGTAATAGTTATAATATAAATATTACACTAAAATGTTAAAATTATTTATTCATATGAATATATATATATATAGATGTGTGTATTGATTATATTAGATCATAAATAATATTTTACCATCATATAACGCGCATATTGTATGATCAAAATACAAGCATAATATTTGATATTTTATACATTCTAATAAAAATTTGGTTATAAACAATGAATATTTTACTTGTTTGATATTAGTAATCATTTTGGAAATAATATTACGTATTCACTAGTTGGATGAATCTATGTTCTTTTTTTTCAGTAAAGATGAATCTATTTTTACCTTGTGAATACATTTCTCACGGTAAAATAATGCTAACCTAAGTAAAATGACTAATAAGTAATAATATTATTACAGAGAAAAAAAATCACATGATTTAGTAGTTTTTCTATTCAAAATGCACACTTGACACAATTAATTTACATTGTAAGTTATAATTTTACAGTACAAAAAATTAGTTCACGAATTATGTAGTAAACAGACACTGATGAATTGACGGTTTTGTGAATGAAATTACATTGTTTTGTTATTATCTTGCTTTGTTATTTTCACAATAAATGCCTAATAATGATTTTTGTAAACCCATATTCCGGAATAATTTAGTGAATACAAACCTTTATTTTTATTTTCGTTGCCTATAAACATAATTGTAAACGAATGTAAGTATTTTCGTGGTCACTGAAAGAATCTATAAGTTTATTAGATTTATATTTTTATCTCTTTTTAGATTGTTTATAGTTGTACACATTTTTATACAGACTGCAACTTCTAAAAATACGAATCAATAAATATACACTTCAAAACGAATTATTTTTGGAAAAATTACTTCAATAGGTTAGTGTTTTGATTTTCGTCTAAATAAGGTTATATTACGGAACATTGGATTACCGTACAGATGATATATTGACAAAATGTAAACATTAAAAAAATACAACTTATTAAAAATCTTGTATACATTTTATCAGAAATAATTATTTTTTATCTACGAATTAATAAAATTACAATTAAGTTTCATTTTTATTTATTAATAGATATCAGACGATTCTCGAATGTTGTACTTATTTCTCAACTAAATATCTTAATAATTATTTTATATTTTAAATATGAATACATTAGTAGGAAATTGAAAAATCCCTTTTATAACACGGTTAATATATTATGGTTAGTCAGCATGTCATATTTTATATAAACAGCTGTGAGGCTCATTTACATTTCATCGGACACATTGGTTTTTCTTAAAAAAAAAAATCATTTGTGATTTTATAACCAATATAATAATATTTAAAATAGTTGTATTATATTTATTATATTTATTATATTTCATTCATATATATTTATGAAAAAATAATCTTATTTTTGTACTCATACATTCAGATATACCAAATATAAAAGATGGGGAAAAAATGTAAATATATTGTGTAGATAAATTTCATAAATAAAATATAATATCTCAAGCAATTTTCAGTGTATTATATATCCAGTTTCTTTTTATATAATAAACAACTAAAATTAAACAATTATGAGAATAATTAATAAATATTTTGATTTTAACCGAGCCTAATACACAGAAATATATTTACTAATTAAAAGTAAACTTTTTTCATATCCTTGTTTACGGTTATTCTTGAAAATTAATGCAACTTTCAAATATTCATTAAACCAAACCATAAAAACCAATTATACTTTTTTCATCAGTATATAATTTATATGTAAAACTTGTTTAACAATTTTACTATATAAATAAATTATTTTAATCACTAAAAATTGGTTTAATTTTTTTTATTCCAATACTCACTTTGTGATTTTATGGGGTTTTTTTTTTTGTTCTATTAACTGATCAGCCATCCTTAAGTAAAATACTGCATATACTACTTAAATGGATAATCATATTGAATGATGTGACCAATGTCATTGAAATAGATCAACTCGAAGTGTCATAGGTATTACAGAAATACCAACATTTTCACATTGAACTCAAATATCCATTGTATTTTTAAGAGTATATTTATCGACAACTAAAGAAATATATGTCTGCCTTAATACATATTTTATAATGATCACTTCAAAAATTCAACTGATTTCATTCAACCATTGTTTTTACAATATTTTATGCGTAATATTGCCCTATATAATTAACTCAATAAATTGGCTAACAACTATCCATTTAATTGTTGTACTGTAATTAACTCTGAATTGAAATCTTAATTATTTTCGTGTGTACACGTAATTTATTTATAATAATAAATTATTATTATTATTAAAATTACCAGTGCTGTGGAATGGTCAAACTAAAGAAATTAAAATATTCAACTAATAGTATGTAATATTATATTATAATACATAGTTAAATATGTGATAAAAATATGAAAATATTTGTTCTAAATTTAAAAATTGTATTTTATTAAATATATAAATAGATCAAATGGATAAAAATTGTTCATTGTTTTTTCTATTACGAAAATTAAATTGACCTAATAAAATAAAGTTTAAAATATAAATATTATCAAATTTAAATTAAATGATAAAATAATAAAAAATTATTTAAAAATGAGTATATAATTAATATTCAAAAACTAATATATAAATAAACAAATAAATAAGTGCTTAGCCTGGAGTATAATTATATTTTTAAATTATAACCAGTTTCGAATTAAAAATTTATCATAATGTAAAAAAAGTCAATAAAATTGAAACTGAACTTAAAAAAATGATGAAAGGAATACACTGAGAAAAAATTTTCGTTTTACATAAAGATTACTTTAAAAGAGTTCTTATTAGATGTAGATATATTAAGAAATACAAACTTATTTTTAAAATAATATCTTACATCAATACATTATAGATAATAATAAATTATAACGAAGTATTTCTTAATATATCTCTGTCTAATAAGAACTCATTTTCAATAATCTTATATATTAAATTTAATTATCTCTATGTAAAACGATAAATTTGTAATAAAATAAAAAATAAATAAATAAATAATTAAAATTAAGAATACTTTAAGGGTTAATACTCGTTAGTTAACGTATAAATAAATAAACAAACAGTCCCGATTTGGTTGACTTTGATCTGACTATGTATTTTTTATTCGAAACCGGTAGTACGTTACAAATATAATAATACTTCAGGCTAAGGCCGGACGCACACCAAAAGAGCAAAACTAATCCGAGCTGTTCGAATCCACTCGAAGTTATTTGGACATAATTAGAACACGCGTAAAGATATATTGATGAGCGCACATTAATCATTTTAACATCAACACATGAGAAGAAAAAACAAAACATGTTCGGTCTTGATCGGTCTGGTTCTACTTTTGTTCCAACCAAAATATGAAAAACACAAGTTAGTGGTATATTCGTATGGATCGCAGATATCTTAATTTTTTTTTTTTTTTTGTATTATTTTCTGTACGTTATTATCCTGAATTTTACTTTTTTATTGACATTTATTTCACTGTTCAACAAAAAAATTCCAAAAAATCGTCTTTGTTAGAACCTATGGCGGATTCGGCGGATGGCAGAAAAGAATTTGGCCTGGGAAATAATTGCGGTGACTGGGCAATTCGATATATTATAATAAATATCAGTTGACAATTGATCACAAAATACAATGTTCGATTCATCGAAAACTTTCCCGGTAGCACAATGGGCCAATTCCGATCTAAGCTCATTTTGATGTCTAGTGTTATATTTTATTTTGTTTTAACAAAAATGAATTATTAATTAATACGTGTTTGCAGAACTATGTATTACGGGAGGCAAGGGGGGACAATTAGCCCGGGGCAGCAAATTTTATGATGTTTGATGTAGCGGCAAGTTTTTGAGGATTAACATAAAATAAAAAATATATAATTATGATTTTTCTCGTGTGACAGTTTAACTATAATATACATAATATTTCGTTCATAGATATCACGAAAAAGCCATAGTCTACTGCTGCATGTTACAAGGCGATAATTAATTATAAATTAATTAGGAACTTGTTCTAGTTGTACTGTTATTGTATAAACTATTTTCGTTATTCCTGTACGTTTTTTCCTCGAAAATAGTCAGTTACAAGTAAATCGTAATATTTTATCTGGGCATTCGGCACCGTTAGATGTGCAAACATATTTTCAGTTTGACGATTTTTTTTTACAATTAAAATATTTATTGCTCTTGCAAGTACACTTATATCTTACCCGATAATACGCTACTGACTGTAATAAAATGTATGGTGAATATAATTTTTAATATAATATACTATAAATATAATTTTCTTAAGGGTGGCATATTTTAATTTGCCCCGGGGTGGTAACATAGCTCAACATGGTACTGCATATTTGTAATGTGTTGTTCTGTTTTGTTTTTTCAGTGTGAATGGAATTTGTTCCGAGTTATTTGAAACAAAATGTTTCGGGCAACTGCGAGCAGTTTTACAATTTCGGTATGCGCCCGGCCTAAGTATTTATTTATTTATATACTTAAGAGACAAAAGTATGAAAAATAAATGAGGTATTGTAATTTTTACAAGGTCCACCGAATTTGCTATAGTTTTTTTTTTTCAAATTTTCCTATTGTTTCGATAGGAAAATTTGAAAAAAAAAAACACAATTTTCGTGAGGATGTTACAACCGTCTTATCTATTTATTATGGTTTAATTATTTGATTTGGACGAATATATATATACATATTTAATGTTTTTAATCGATTTATAAATAAATAATTGGTTAATTGTTTGATAAATATCATTTAAACATTTTTAAAGTGAAATAATTTTAGGCTGTAGCCCACAAGCGCAAAATACGACCCAAATGCAACCCAAAAGCGCAAAAATAATTACCCATAAGCGCAAAAAAAAGTTACCTTTTAAATAACCCATAAGCGCAAATCAAATTTATAAAAAAATCGTATTTAATTAAAATTTTAGATATTATTAATATTAAATTAAGCATTAACAGTGATATAAAAATTAGTTCAAAAAAATAAAAAAATCATTAATAAAAAATCAGTAAGAAATAGAAAATATAATTTATATAAGTCATATCTATATAGGCACCTATGTAGTTGCAAAGCTATATAGTTATCAAAAATCCTATTTAATGTAAGTTTATACTGTATACACTATTGTACATTATATTGTATATTATAGACTATAGTTATCTTAAATGATTATCAACTGCCATCGTAATGTGTAACGATAAAACACAGACAAATGCAATAATCGTCGCAATGCGTTGCTGCAATCTGTCGTGGAACGGATAAGGCCACGCGTACCTATACATGGATAGCGTCGAGTATCACGCTTTAGATCAGTAAAATATTGAATCAAATAGTACAATTTTTTTTTGCGCTCTTATCCCACTACCAAGGTACAAAAGCGCAATTCATTTTGCGTTTTTGAGTCATCGAAAAAAAGGTTGATTTGCGCTTTAGGGTTTCACCGTAATTTTATTATAATTTTCAGATTGATTATATAATTACTACTTACTAAATATTTACACCACGAGTATTTCAATACTAAGATATTGGCAAAAAAAAAAAAATTAGATTACGTTTTCTTAAACATATTTTCAAGGCATTCGCGATTATATAATATGTAATTTTATAATATTCTAACTTTTAAATTTACAATTATTTTTTAATGAATTATGAAGGATTAAAGTACAACTCAACTCATTTTTTAATAGGTTATTATTCCTTAAATGATTACGAGGTTTTTTTTTTGGTTCGGAAGTACTACCTTAAAATTTTAATTTCATTATTTTTAGAATAATATTCACGGCTACAAAAACACTTGCTCAACTGTAGGTTTCTCTTTCGCGCGTCAAACCCGTACAATATCTTTGACATTTTTTTTTGGAGTAGTCAAAACAATTCAAGGGGATGATTCGTATATACATTCCAAATCCACTGTCAAGGATCACACTTCATTCAAATGAGCACTGAAAATATAGATGCCGCAATAGAGTATTCATTACGTTATTGGAATACGTGTGTACGGAATATTTAAATCCAAAGACTAGAATAAAAGTAGACGGTGTAAAATCAAAACATATTTTTTATTCAACTAACAAATGAACATGTTCTTGCAACAAACGAGATTTTTCCCACGCCACATCGCCGACGTAACGATGTGAAAGCATGCGATGCACATTTTCTTAATTATTATCTTTTTTTTTTTCTTTCTGATTTACAAAACAAACAAAACGAAATGAACGAACGAAAAACGTGCTACGCGTTTCCGACGGGTCTAATAGTGGTAACCGGACGGATAAACGTTCTGGTAGTCGGCGGCGGACTGGTGACCGTGGTAGTAGGGCGAGCCGACCTTCTTGACGACCGCGTTGAACCCGTGCACGTCATCCGCGGTGTACTCGACCACGCGGGTCGATCCGTCGGCTTCCAACAGACTGTACGATCCCTTCACGTTGCCGTGTCCGTCGCTCGACTCGTGTTGGCTCTTCACGTCGTGCGTGTGCGGGTCGTGCACGCCGTACTCGAAGCTGTATGGGGCGGGCGCGTGGGCGTATTGGTCGTGTGCGTTGTAACTGCTGTACTCGGGCGGGTAGGCGAACACCATCATGTGACCGGCGACCAGCGCGGCGAATGCGATCAACTGAAATGAAAACGTGGAATTACGAACGAAACAATATGTGTACGGGTCGTTTTAAACGAACGCCGGGAAACTGTTTTCCTTATCATCTTATTATCTTATGATTCTTGTGATCTACCGACACCCAATCCGGCTGTTGACGTAATCTTAATACGACCAGTTTACTGTCGGTCAAATTCGCGGACGAAAAATCTTAGCGTTTAAGTTTAAGCTGCAACTAGAAATCGGTATCCATAGGCATGCCGAAATTTTCTTAGTAAAATGAAATGGAATTAAAATCTTAAATTGTTCAGAAATTTATTGGTATCGTTTATAGAGAAAAGTCGAAAAAAATTTTATATATTCACTGGTTAGAAATCAAAAATATAAACTAATTATCATACTCGTATCCGATTTGCTGTTTAGAACAATTAGAACACGAACTATTTATTCATATATTTAATGTTGTTGTACCAAATGAATCGCTTAGAATTGTTTTCATTTTACGTACCCATAAGAGCCTATCAATTTTTTTTTTATTAAAAGAATAAACAAGAAGTTTTGTTTTTGAGAAAATAAAATATTGAATTGGTAAAACATTTATTTTCATATTGCTTTAAGTAAATTATCTTAACTATTATTGTAACTTTAACCTATAATTTACAATTTTTACTATTATGTTAATAATAAATCTATTCGTTATAAATTGTACGGATTTAGAATTGTTATATGACCTTAAATATAAATAAGAAGTTTGGAAAAAACATTTGATTTTGAAGTACCAAAGATTCCGATGGAAAGTAAGTAAAAATTAAACAAAAAAATAATAAAAATGTCTCACCTTTGTAGTCATTTTGAAGCTGTGGTAGGTACGAATATAATCTATAATGAAATTAAATTACACTGTGGTCACACAAGTAACAAAAAATACCGTTGAATGATTTATGAAAACATTGTTTGCAGTTTTTATACTGGGTAAACTCCTCCCCTACATTATTTTTCACCTAGATACATTGAATAATAATTATACGTATGGACCAGTTACATAAGCTCATTAAAATAAAAAAAAAACTGTGTGTATACGCATGAAATCATCACATTCTTATTCATGAAGTACATATTATATAATGAGATTTATATTTTAATTACATGTAAGTGCACTTGTGTGTACTACTAAAAATTAGTTCATGAATTATAGTTTATAGGTCCCGTAGTGCATGAGTTGTTAATTTTATTTTCAATTGGACATATCTTTTGTATTTCATAAACATTTTTTACTAAAACTTTATTTGTTTTTTTTTTTTTTTTTGATTATTTCAAATGTTTCTAGTTTTTTTTTTTTTTTTTTGTATGGTTTCTACGTATTGATTTAAAATAACATCCAAACGCGACTCGAGATAGTTTTCCAATTCCTTAGAAGCTACGAGGGGTAAAAAGCGAATATGGACAAGCACTTATTTAAAAATAAGCAAAATACATTTTTAAAAGTTTACGCTATTTTAGTAAAAATACATTTATTTCAATTGGATATGTATTGACTGTAATATATATTATGATTTAGAATTAAGACAAATATTTTAATGTTTATTTGGTAATACTTAAGAAACGTAATGGAAGTCATATTGCGAGCACAATATTATACCTACAATTGACATTTTTTTCTTTCGCAAAAAGAATAAGTGAGAGACATTAATTTACTTTCATTTTTTTGTTGGAAAACTAAATTTTGTATTAGATATAGATAATATATATATAGGTATATGAGTTCCTAACGCCAAATAGTTATGTTGTTATTTTGGAGACTATTTAATTCTATAAAAACCTTAACTGAATGTACATAAATAATCACTATTTATTAGGGGTCTCAAACAATATCATTAGATTTTTTTTAACTATTTTAGATATCGATATCAATTACAAATATCATGATATACTTAATATTGATATCGAAATTAAAATGGTTATATCGATATTTAAATAAATATCGTAATGTAGGTATAAAGAAAAAAATCATTTAACGAGGAATGGGGCATTTATTAAGGATTTGTGTGTGTAGGTAATTTCATGATTCAACGCATTATGCAGTGTATTGGTACTTAGTAATAAATTAATAATTATCGTTATTCATAAGTGAGTGTAAACGCATTAGGGATTAGGTACTCTATATTATTTTATATTTATAATTTTTAAATAATTATTATAAAAATTTGATCTCTACTTTGTTTTTTTTTTTAATTAAACGTTATATTTTTGATAAATTATTGATACACTGATATGTTGAATT